>JTLS01000952.1:0-12074 GCA_000826855.1 Basidioascus undulatus | reverse complement strand
CTCATTCCATCCGTCCTCCGCCCCCACTCCTCTACCCTCTATTACCCACCCCCAACAGTCGTGGCAGATACGATTCGCGCCGACCCTGTAACCTACTCCGAGGCGATGCTCGGGTTCGTCTCCCATCCCCCCTCCGCCTCCCTCTCCCCTAACGTTCCCCCACTCCCTCCCCCCAGCCGCGAACCCGCCTCGTATATCAAAACCATCCTCACCCCCTCCTCCTGGGGCGGGGCGATCGAGCTCTCGATCCTCTCGCACGCGTACAAGACGTCGCTCGTCTCTGTCGACGTTGCTTCTGGCAGGGTGGACAGCTACAACGCGGGGGAGTATGAGGGGAGGGGGGTCGTGGTTTACTCGTTCGTCTGTTCTCCCCTCTTTCCCCCTTCCCCCCTTGCCTCCTGCTTTCCCGGCTTTTTCACTTCTCTTCTTTTCGGGCGAAGGCTGATGGTGGATGGGTTTGGACAGTGGCATCCACTACGACGCCCTAACCTTCTCGCCCCTCCCCGACGCGCCGCCCGAGTTCCACACCACCGTCTTCCCCACCCCCTCCTCTTCCTCCCCCTCCACGCCAGATCCCATCCTCGATGCAGCGCGCGCCATCGCCCGGAGACTGAAGGAGAGGCATTACTATACCGATACGGTCCGTCTTCCCGTCTTCCCTTGGTACCTTCTTTCCCCCCCATTTCTCCTCCTGCCCTCCTCCCCCTCTCTACCCTTCTTCCACTCCCCTTCTATTTCACTTCCTCCCCTCTTCTCTTTTCCCTTCCTCCCCACTTCACACCTCTGTTTCACCGCATCCAAGTGGAGTAGTCGCTGACTTTCTGCGCGCATGAAGGCAACCTTCACTCTCAAATGCCAGGACTGCGGTGCCGGGCTGACGGGCGAGAAGGAGGCGCGGGAGCATGCCGGGCGGACGGGGCACGTTCGGTTTGGGGAGTATTGATGGCGGGGGAGGGGAGGAGGGGAGGATGGGGGTTATTATTGGAGTGGATTGGGTGGATGGATGGATTAACAGTTCTGGAAACGAGTGAGATGGGTTTGGGCTGGGGGATGCAGGGGCGGGCGGCGTGAGTGCTTGCGCAAGGAAAACGCACGCCGTGCCGGGACGTAGCGAAGCCGAGGGCCTGATTAGTTACCGACGCTGTTTGTATTACAAAGAGGTGGTTGAAGAAGTCGTCACATGGGCTGCAATCACAAGGTGGGGGGTCGGGGGACTTTGGGTACTGGGGTGGTGCTGGAGGGCAGGTGGGATCGCCACGCGCTGAGGAGGGGTTCGAGATGGAGCGACGCGGAGGGGGTGGATGGTAGAGATGAGGAGGATTGGCACAGACTTTTTGACGATTTCTTTCTTTTATCGTTCTCTGGTTTCTCATTTGGTTGTGTAAGTCTCGCTCGATCGCTCGCTCGCATGTTCCCGTCCCGTTTCGTCACGTATGTACCCGAACGCTTTCCTTTCCTGCTATCCTTGCTTTGACTTTGACTTTGGCTTTGTCATCCCCATCACTACCCACGCATCGTCCCCATCCCCGCACCGCATACATCGCACATGATCGTCTGAGCACTCGGGAGGTGTCGCTTTGCAGGCTGCTAAATGAACGCCCGAACAAGCACTGGCCTGGACCTATCATTCTGCATCACTTGGCGTGCATGGTCGATCAACCCCTAAAAGTGCCTAACCAGCCCGGCTTGCAATGAGGACATGTCCGACGCGCGACTTTCAACTGCATACAAAGCCTTGAACCTCCCTCAGGCGGAGCGCGCTCTGCCCGCCTCGCTTGTGAGTTTCGGCGGCCTTATTCCGCCTGCAGTAAGGATTTAAATTAGTAATAATTCTAGAGGTTGCATAGGCCACAGAAATCTTGAATTTTCTTGATCGACACGCTGACTCTGCAGCCGCAGATCCACGTGCAGGCTTGTCGGTGTTCACAACAAGATACCGAAGAGGGAGCCTCCATGTGGCCTTTACAGCTCCTATAGCGTATTAACCGAAAGATTCAAAGACTTTCTAGGGTTTTCATGAGCCTACAGCTTCGATGGGGGCAGAAAACCACCGGTGGGCTGGTCGGTGGATATGGCCCGCTGTTCCCGCGAAGCGTTACCTTTGGGTAAATGGATCGCCTATGCGGCTTTGGGAAGTTACATAAAGCGGAGGGGGCCATCCAGCACAAAATCATGGCGTCAGCAAGTGGCAGCTTTTCCTGGTCGGCGTTTCAGTGGAAAAGCACAGCCAGTTTGACGCAGAGTCCAGACTCTCATACACGCTGACGGATATGCCTGGAACTGAGGAAGTAAGAGGAAGAAAAGTTGACACCTGCAGTCGGGTCAGATGCGCAATGGCACAAGTGGGCACAACAAACGACACCAAGGAGCAAGGCGATGGCGTGCAATGTCTGCACGCATTGCTCATCACATCCTCCAGCTAAACGCGCCAGGCTGCCTGTTACGGCGTGGGGATACAATGGATGAATAAACCATACGTGTTCTACGAGAACGGTTTCTTGAAAATGGTAGCATCGACATAATGTCAACGATCTGGTCGTGTTGTGTTACAGAAAACATGAAAGTATAACGCCTGAGGGGCCTGTGCAGCGGAGCGTCAGCACAGATAACTGTCTGGACTTTGCCATACTCTAGGGGATATCAACCTTTCTGTTGCGACTGGCAAGAGACCGCAAGAGACAGCAAGAGGGAAACTTGCAAGGATGTTTTAAGCCGCAAGAGGTTCGATTTTGCTCTTGGTTCCTCTTGCGGACTGCATGTACTTAGCGGCTCCTGGAGGTCCGCGCAAGAGCAGTGCAAGAGCTTGCAAGAGCTCACAACAAGCCTCCGTTCTCCACTTCGGTCGGATGTCATGGTGCGCTCTTCCATGGCACAGTTGCGAACTTCTTCAAACTTGCACGCAGCAAGAGTCGAGGACTCTTGCGTTCCCAAAAATTTGAGCTCTTGCAGGTAATCTGAATTTGAACTCCCCTTATCCACATTGGTTAACCGCACTACCATGAAGCTTCCGCAGGCAGAGGGCACCAACACAAACTGACTTCAAATCAAATAAGACGGCATGGTGACCAGACCATCCGCGATGCATACGGCCACCTCGCAAAGTAGGAACGACATAGTCGAGAGGAAGTGCAGGTAAAAGTACAACGGATGTGCGGCAATGCAATGGGGGAAGATACATGAGGATTGGAGAGCACATGCGAGATGAGGCAAGATGAGAGAACGGTTATGGAGGAGGGAATAGATAGCGGTATGATGGAGACAACAGGCAATGTAACACAGATGAAGGGGTAACAGGGAAGGGATGATGGGGGGTATCATTAGGAAGAGAAAGCAGTCGCGGCATTAGACGACTTCCGCAAAAACGGCCGCATACGCGCGAAGAGCTTCGAGGGTTGTTTGGAATAGGGGGTGGGACGCTGCCTTGGGGAGGGCTCGACGTCGCGCGGGGTAGGCGGGGGCGATGGTGAGGAAGAGATGGTGGAGGTGGACCCGGAGCGCTCGAGCGTGGGCGGGGGCGGGATGCAGGAAAGGGAGATAGAAGTGGGGAGGGTGTACGATGGCCGCGGGAGGAAGGGTGCGAAGTGGTGGAGGAGCTCGGCTTCGGCGACAGCGAGACCGTCTGAGGATTCGCATCACAGGGTCAGCGAGTGTGGAGTTTAGTGAGGCATCGATGAAGACCCACGGTCGAGGAGGAAGATGAGCTGACGCTCCATGAGGTTGACCTCAGCTTGAGAGAACAGCCCAGCGTAGCGACACCAGTGCTTGTTCTTCTGTAAAACGAGGGGACAGGGGAGTTAGAGTCTGATTAGAAAGAAAGAGTGCTCGACTCGGACGACTTACGGGAGAGGAGTCATTAAGGTACTTCGCAGCGACGATAAGGGTAGCGAGGAAGACGCGGTGCCGGGTGCAGGGCATGCCTATGCCGACGGATGACTGTCAGCGACTATTCCCCACAGCTGCCCATCCCAGTATCCAGTATAGCAGTAAAACTCCAGACTTACCCTTTGCAACCCGAGGCAGCCTGGTGCGGAGGCGTTCCAAGTATACAAGCGTAGTGAGGAGTGTTGGGACCTGGACGTTGGAGTAGTCGACGAGCGTCGCGATGAAGTGCTCGAGGCTAGGCAGCGCCGGAACGGCGGGCGGGGCAGGTGCAGGTGCAGGGATGTCGAAAGGGTCTTTGGTGGGCGTGGAAGGGGGAGTGAGGAGGTCGACGGGGGGTCCAGGCGTCACAGTTGCGCAGTCGATAACGGAGGTTGCTTGGGCGGCAAGGTATGCTGTGATATTCCTCCAGAATGAGTCTCGCGTTTCCGAAGAAGAAAGATAGGTCTCTACTCACAAACCATACTAGGCGTGACAGGAGATGCGCACAGGTCGAGGAGGGCGGGGTTGTGCATCGAGGCGGGGAGGAGGGAAGCGGGATGCCTTGGCTGGATAGGGAGCTCGTTCTTCGACGTGGACCAGTGGGAGGGGACCATCTCTGGGGTCGCTGAGGAGGAAAGCGAACAAGAGGACCCGGGGGACGACATGGAAGTCGATGATGATGCCGGCGAGGGGGAGTCGCGGTACGAGCAGCGAGGCATGGCGGGAAGCGAGTGTGGAGTACAAGCGAGAGTGGGACTTTGGTCGTCGGCTGCGCACTGTCGCACGGGGGCAGGAATGGAAGGGTATGGGGAATGGGAAGGGGAGAGATGTGGGAAAGGAGGGATGCAGGAGGAGGCAGGGCAAGTTATATAGCGAGCCTGGGCATCTCCTGCCTCGCTCGCAGCAGGACGGAGTGCACAGTGCGGCGAGCCTCGGATTGCCTTCGCGCGCTCCCCGGGCGTCCCCTGTGGCCATTGCGACATGCTCTATTCGGAGTAGTAATCTATGCTGTCCTGCGCCACCCCTCAAACACAAGGTTCGCAAGGTCGAAGGCGACGGGGCGCCTGAGGGGATTGGAACATGCCAGCGGTTGCCGCAGCCCACGCCACGCTCGATCCTGCGTGTGCTCGCGGCGCCGGCGTTGTGGATCCCTCATTTTGCCGGGGTAATAATGAAGATAAGATATATACGGTATAGGCTTGACCATTGTGCTTTCATAGCACAAATACGTGACATATGACATGCCCTTTAGAATTCGGGGGCTGGATGGGTTTAATTATTTGCCAAACGTCAAAGTCCAAGGTTCGGCGGTGGATTCTGGCCTTGAGGACTCAGACTGCCCTTCCTCCCCGAGCCGCCCCGCCCTGGGCGGCACGTTCTCTAAGCGTGCTTCGACCTCCTCGGTTCGGACCTGATGACAGTCCTAGGAGGATCCAGGCTGCTCGAAGCAATCGCTCGAGAGGATGTTGAGCACATCTTCTACGATCGGCACCGAGGTCTGTCGACGCATTGCACATTTCATTTCTATTGATCAGCTTCGAGGCTTGACGTCGGCAGCGCAGAGCGCCTTCATGCATGTGTTCCTTGTCAGCTGCATGTAGCGGCTCCGTGTTTCGAATTGGGACCGCTCAACCTACAACAAACGATGGCGACAAGAGCATGGAGCGATAGGGATTGCGGTGGGAATGAGGGGCTGGTGGGGACCTTTGGGTTATAATAAGGATGTACTTCATGATATGAAAGGTAACAAAGTATGGAGACTGTTCCTGTCGATCTCCGGGCGATCCCTCATTCGACTCGGTCGGGAGAGTTGATCTGTAGCCGTTGATGGCGCCGGCATTACACGCAGCTTTTTCACATCGCGCACTCCATTTCAGCCGATACAGGACACATTTGCCAACGTAGAATCCACCACGACGCGGACCACCGGCTCGGTTTGGAGAGAGCAGGACAAGCGAGGAGAAGCGCCCCAGCGGGGACCGCCAGTGCAGTGATGCCCCAATTTCTCCGCCAGACACCGAGGTGAGTAGGCTGGCTCTGTTTCTTACCTTCCTTTCAACGTCGCGGAGCAGACGGAAGTCGTGTGGAATTGAGGGTCTCTCATGGGACTTTGTGTCGCAATGGGAAGATGCGTCTTTCAAATTCATATAAAGACGCTCGTTTCCCCAGCTGACGAGCGTGTGCTAGATTTTACACTGACGAGCGACAATCAGGCTTTCCCGTGGATGAGGCTTGATGCATGGTCTTCAATTGAACCGCAACCCTCTGTGTAATATATCAAAGGAGAACATACTCGTTTCGAGCTTGTATAGACCCCTGCTCTTGCAGGCTTCTGCTTCAACTTGCCCGTATATGCTCGTGCATTCGTGCGTTGTGCAGCCCCTTGCAGAACTGGCCATTTAGCAACGAGCATTCCCATCAGCCTCCTGCATTTTCTGCTCCATGTCCTACATGTGAGAGATGTTGTTAGTATCAGAGATCAAAGTTCGAGAAGAGGACACCTGGGAACAGTGAGTAAAAGGGGGGGTCGGGGGGCAAAGGCGGTAACGGATCTCACAACGGACCCGCTCGACACGATGTGCCGGCCCGCTGGATTTTGCCTGAATGCATAGTATGAGGGAGGGTTAAAGTGCCTTTCAAATTTGATTTCTATACAATTTCCTTTTTTTTAACACCTTAGCCAGCTTGCAACGGCTTCGATGGTATGTTCAAGTCGTGATTCAGATGTGAGTGTGATAGGACCATGAGAGCCAGTAACACGACTCTAATACGTCAAGCGATGAGTATTGGTACCTATACAAAGAAGAGCACCTTCATAGCATCCAGTAGGCAAGAAGGACCGAGACGAAGATGAGTCCTAACCGAGGGCTCCCGGTCGAGAGGGATCATGCGTCGCGCAACAGCCCTTGGACAAACTCGCCACGCAGTCATGCCTCTTGCCACGCAGACGGCACGCATATCTCGCGTGAGCGGAACAACTACCATGCCAATCCTCGCAAACACCCGAGCTATGGTCTCACCCAAATTCGTGGAAGTCGACGCTGTCGCCGTTTTGGGCCTCCGAACGTTGACCGAGAGTGTGGGCGGATCATTAGAAATGACGGTTCAGAAGGCGTGGTAATCATCTGGTACTTGGCCGAGTGTGACGATATGATGTAGTTTCGCACATATCCCCAGAACTGCAAGTGAGGAAGCACTCCTCGACGCTTTGCAGATGTCGAAGGCGTCGTGAATAACAATCGAAGCCTCCGTATGTCCTTTCGATCAGAGAGGCGGAGGAGGCGAGACCGTCCTCTTTCTCATGTCAGAGAGCGGTATGGGTGCGCTATCGAGGCGAGAGAGGCATCAAGCATCAGGCACTTAAGCTGCGGGGAAGATGAGTTCAAGCAAGGTTCCGAGGGCAAGGCACCGATCAGTGTGGCGCACGTTGGGAAAACGTGGCACATGTGGAGAAAGCTTAATTTCTTGCCTTCTCACTTCCAATAGTGTTCCTCATGCGTTACCAAGAATCAGTCAGCTGTTGCGATAGGTGAAAGAACGAAAGCTAAAAAAAAAGCGTCAGTCCTAAGATGGACAGTGCTGAAGGTAATGGACCTGAACACGAAAAGTGGTCGTGGCCAGCGCCCGTAGGCCATACGGGCTGTTCAAGCATACTTTGCGAATCGTGCACAAATTTACCATTGTATAAAAATGACACATTTAAACTGTGGAAAGTGATACATGTCATCAGACTGGCGGCAAGACCCTCGCAGTCCTGCAAAAGGTCAACTTGGAAGTCGCTCCACAAACCTCCTTACGTACCTCTCTGGATAGGTTTTGACAGAATAAGAGAAATTTAGAAGTATATGTCTTTATAGGCGGAACCCCCCGATTCTTCGATACTGCAAAGTGAGGTTTACAGTGAGCGGGTCGTAACGAGGGCTGCCAAACCGAGGTAGGTTCAGGATGGGCTATTGGCCCGCTCAACTCACACTTGCTCCTGCAGAACTTCTGGGAGTACTTGGGAATTGTGCCGTGAAATATTCCAGTCCCGTGTAGCATAAGTTCAACTCTCTGGCCGGTCGCAAACGAATCAGACGACTGCACTTGATGCTGGGCGCCAGAGGTAACTGTAACCTCGCCCACGCAACGAAGTAGAGGTGGCTGGATATCCGATGTTCATCATTAGAGGCCATGTCTTTTTTTGGCTCAGCACAGGCGGCCCGGTATTATGGAAAGCCCTTGCAGCAGCCTACGTAGCTCGACACTTACTCAAAACTTGACGGTGCGGTATTACGGCTCCGTGCACATTGCAGACAAGCTTATTCCCTACTTCCGGACAACATGCCGAAAAACTTCCGGAACTCTGATGCTTTGCAGAAACTCGAGAAAAGGAGTAAGTACCGAGTCTAGTCAGCCGCTTGCAGTAGTCCACGGTCTTCTGGAAGCACCGGCTCGGCCACCGTGAGCCCGCAAACAGCCGCAAACAGCCGCAACTTTGTCCTGGACCACCATCTCAACCCTCTCGACCCACTCAACCGGCAGGCCTCACTTTCTCAATGGACAGGCTATTCCTACCCGAATCCCTCGCAGACCTCACGAATACCTGTCTTGAGTCTGTTCAGGCGCTCAAACTTCGCAGTATTGCGGTGCTGGGAACATTCGGCCAGACTCCGCTCGCCCTCGCTTGCGGGGCAGTCGCGCTCGCGGTGCTCCTTACCGCTATCTCTGGATTCGCTCGTTTCTCGTCCAAGACTAAGCGCCCGGTGGAACCACCGCTTACGGGCCTCTCCGCTGTGCTCGTGCCTACCCGCTCTCTCTGGCCGGCAGAGTATCTCCGGGCTGCCGCCAGGGCAGAGAGCCGCTCGGACGGAAAGCTTGAGCTGGACTTCACACAGGTGGTCAGGGACGTGCTTGAAGGAAGGCTGCAGTTGAGGGACGGTGCAGTGAGGAATCTCCCTGACGGTTCCAGTGCACACTGAACGCTTACCGAGATGACCGGTTGCAGACGAGCCTGAGTTATCTAGCATCAGGCACCTTGCCACCTACCACTACGCGTCCGTTCAGTCTACCAATTCCTCTGGCCCTTCGATTCACCTACGTCTTTCGCCGTCTCATGCCGCGCGCTCTACCTCGCGGAACGCTTCTTGTCCCCTCACGCCCTCTGCCGCTATTCTCACTTCCAACTGACCTTGCACCACTTCTTTTCCTCGACAAGTCAGCTCGAATCAGCTTTCGCCCGGCCAAGCAGCTCATTGCCCAGGGACTTGTTTTGAAGACAGGTCCGATCGTTGAGAAGGGAGAAGGGTTGAAAAGCGACGCCCTGGAGCTCGTGCTTCGCGATGGTGGTGGGCAAATGGGTTGGCGGCTGTGCGAGGCGTCGGAGCTGTAGTAATGGGGAGTACTAACGAAGGGCTACATGAAGTTCCGTGAGATTTCACCTAATCTGAGCTCGGTCGGGTTGATACCACCATAATGCATTTTTTTTTGCGAGCACAAACCTCTGTCACTCACCTCTTTGTCTTGTCTCTGCAACTGAGATGATGCGTGCTGCTTCTGAATGACATGATACCCTTGTTCAGATCCGGCAGGTGACGTTAACTACTCAACGCTTCAAAATATGGACAGTGTAAGCTCGACAGCCTCGTCGAAGTGCCGGTGGTAGTGTCCGGTCCTAATATTTGCAGCGTTCCCCTGACAAGGATGACTTGGAGAGGTTCTGATTGCCCTTGCGCAAGCAATGTCCACACAAACCTGTCAAAAAACTTTCTTTGGAGCTTGTAGTCATTCACGTCCCCAGTAGCAGATTCGTTTCGTTTACCTCCCTTTGCTTGCTGGCTTGCTGAGCGTCGACCCGCGTGCTCCTGACTGGCACCCCAGCCATTTGGGCTGGGTCTGAAGAAACCAGTTGTCACCAAAAAGTGAAATCTTATCTACCCAACTGATAGCCATCTTCCAGACTCCCAACTGTAGCAGTGTGCCGAAATACAAAAGCAAGCGACGCGTCCGTAATTCGCTAGTGAAGCTAGTCTGCATCCTACATTAATGGTGTTGATGAGGTCTTTGTTGTCTGCTATTTGATCAGTCATGCTTCTCAAAAATGGCCGTAGAAGTTTTTCTGTGCAGTTGCGCTGGCTTTCATACCCCTTTTCTACGGGACAATGGATTGCAGCGGTGGACGCTGGTTAGTTGGTTCGAGGTCCTACTTCCAGCCCCTATCACGGACAATTTTCACGTCTTCTCGTTCCCGACATTTTCGAGAGGTGAGGCACCCCGAGATACGGCAGCCAGGTGAAGTTAGGGAACGCGGAGGGAGGCGGAGGGCATGAGTGATTCTAGGCACGCCTCTGTGGCGTCGAAGCCCCCTGCGTCACTGAAAGCCTTGGCTACGATGTGGCTACGATCGCTTCCCTCTTTACTTGCCGGAACTACACACAGGAGCATTATTCCAATTCGTGATAGACCTGAAGGTGCTCTGCAACAGGCGCCTAATCGTTGCGGCTACGATGGCACCGGGCGATCAGTTGGCACAGAGGGAACGACTCAAGTGACTTGCGCGAACAGATAACTAGATCGGCAGGAGAGAGACAGATGGCCTGCGAATGGATAGCCAGTCCTTTTTTGAAGTGTTCCGGAAATCATGCATACCGTGGGGCTCGCGATGCGTCTGCCGGGTCCCCACTGTAGATTGTTCGTACAATGGCGCGCACGTTACGCTCCTACGGCAAGACGTTGAGGCGTTATGCCAGCACAGTAGTATCGGGATGTCTTGATATAGATTGTAGAAAGTTCCGTCAACATTGACTCCAGTTTCGACTTTGACTGTTGAATACAGTGCGTCTTCCCCTGCGGCGGAGCAGTGCGCTGCCATGCGAGTTTCAAGCACCGCTGCACTGCAGACTGTAGTCAATTTCATCAACAGGCCGCTTCTCAACGGCTGAGCTTTCTCACTGTAATAACATATGTCAATAAAGCGGTTTAAGTTACTATGAATTGGAACTATAGGGCGCTCCAAACATACTCGCGGTGTATGACTGAGTTGTCGGTTGACTGTCGAGAGGCAGCCTCTCGGGACTACACACTTAGACATAGGCTGCAGAGCCCAATATGCCCAGTATAAATCTTCTCTTTTTAAATCGCTAGTCAGTGATAGGGTTCGGCACAACCATACAACGCTCACCCGCGCCGCTGAGCCCCCCTCAGTCAGTGCATGCACGACTCGAACAAGCTCCCCTGGTGCACCCCACAGAAGCTCAGGGAAAGCGATATCCAGTTGGCAGTCACAACCAACCTCCTCAGACAACACTTCGATGCACCGAACCCCTTCAGCTGTCGTGGTCGGGTGTCATTCACAAGGACTGCGCGACGTTGTTTCATTGAACTCCGATGTGGGCCGCAGCTTCGCCCGTTGCATGCACATTGCTGTCACTTGCGCCACACTCGAAGATAATAGCCCATTATCTGGTAAAGCCTAGAGAATCTAGATAGTACCCAATGGAGCAGGCACCAAAGTTTAATTGATTGTGTGGCGGTTCGTATTGAAGGTGGTGACAGACTGAAGTTGGAGCCCCTATCCGTGGCAATCAAACGCAGTCTTGCCATATGAGCGCACGAAGAACCATAATCACACCAAATCATACGCTGCTCCAAGCGGCTCAGCCTTGCTTCAGACTCTCAATGCGCAGCGTGCCCAGGGAAGGCGGAGGGAGACGGAGCGGGTTCATAAACAAGCTGCGTGCCCCTTTCCACCCCTCATTCAATGCGTGAACGTCCTTTACGGCTAACTCTGTGGTGCCAGGCTAATCGTTCGTGTTTAAATCAAGAAAAGAAATTAAGAAGACATATGCAAAGTGTGAGAACAGCGCTGCGAAATGCGAAGTGGAACGACGCGACGACGAACTGGGTAATTGGCGCAGAAGTACCATAAGTGAGGCGGAAGGGACCATCGGGTGTTCGGATAATGAAGCGAAGAGCGGAAAGAACAAGCCCGAAAAAGAAGGAAGACGAGCTCGAGCGGAACTCATGAGCGGACGATGACGCTCGCCCACCCGCCCTCGCCGCCGTCCTCCTCGTCCGTGTCGTACGGGCTCTTGGGGCGCTGCGGGCCGGCGGGCTTGCCGGGCGAGAGAGTCGGCGAGCGAGAAGGGGAGCGCTTGGTGCTCCGTTCGGGCGAGGCGGGCGGGGGGTTGGACGAGGCGCACGAGGAGAGGGAGGGGAGGGACGGGGAGGGACGG
>JTLS01000951.1:0-12097 GCA_000826855.1 Basidioascus undulatus | reverse complement strand
TGCCCTTTCTTCATCCATCTTGCATCTTGACACCAACCCTGCTGGTAGTCCCCGCTGCGGTCTGTCTTACCCAGTCAAGTCCTGACACAAGCAGCAGCTCTGGACCATGCAAACCAGCAGGCACTCTCCCTCATCATCCTCTCCTCCACCAGCACCATAATCTGGCTCATCTTGGGCATCACATCAGCAAAGGCCGCTTGGGAGAAGATACTCAAGGACTATGAGCTGAAGACTTGCCACATGAAGGTCTGCCTCATCCACTGCCTCACCAATCTCAGGCTCTCAGAGGGCAGGTCACCAGACGACCACCTCTATGAGTTCTGGGACATCACCCTCAGCCTCTCCAGCATTGGGCTCAGCCCCCCTGATGATGTCCTTGCCTCCAACCTCCTTTTGCAACTCCCCAAATCCTTTGCCCCTCTTACCACTGCAGTCGAGTCATGCACTGACTCTGACTCACTCAACCTTGACAGGACAATGACCCCTCATCACGCAGGGGGGTGATCATCACCAAGGACTTCACTATTGCCAACAACGTGAATGTCCCAAAGAAAAAGCAACAGGGCTGCTGTCCACCTCCCGGTCCTTGCCATACTTGCAAAGGAGATCATTGGAACAACGAGTGCCTGCAGCACACGCACACCAGGGGCTGCCAAGCTCACTCAGACTCTCACTCAGTGAGCCCCCAGCTGCGTCTGCTGCGGCTTCCCCACCCATTCTGCCTCACAGACCATCTGCCGCCCCCAATGAGTGCAACATACGTAACACAGGCCCAGTTTGGCTATCAAAAGATCATGATTCATGAAGTAGCTTGATCGTCGATCCAGAGACCTGTGGGTTATGAGCCCACCGCGCTTCCCCTGCGCCATCAAGCTTGTTGTAGCTTAAGAGCGTTTCATATTGAACCTTAATAAAATCAAAGAAAATTGCAGCCCCGCGGTAGTCAGACAATATGTTTATGGGGCTTTATAATGCACCAGCTGAACAAAGATAATCAATCTTTACTGAGGCAATTCCCACCACATTCATGTGGTCTTCATGTGACCATCTTACTTTTCAAGTTCTTTGACTAATAGGTATCAATACATGAGCATCAAGTTTAACATGTTAGCAAGAATTCAGTATTTTTAATTTGTCTTGGGGTACTGTAAGGGAGGGTCTGCTGCCACTCTCAGGTGATTGCTCAGCCCCTATTGCCTTGTGCTGCACTCCCTGCTGCTCAGGCTCATCTACTCTCACCTTCCACTCTGCTGCCAACTTACCACTGCCCACGCCCAACCACCAACGGATAAAATAGGGGCATGAGGAAATAAAAAATGCAAAATGAGGCTCTGCTCAAACCATGCATACTGCAGCTTTGACTCAGTGACCATCTTCGGCAGCATCTGCCTTTAACAGAGAATAGAACGAATGTGCCCAAGTGAGGATTTGAGAGGTTAACTTGCACATAACTCTATGTCAAACAGCCCTCGTCATCTCAAGGTGCATCTCCAACCTCAAAATGTGGAATGGTCTCAGACAAGGTGCTTCTTAGAAACGCATGTTAGGCTGCCCAAATAACACTGTCCTGAAATAAACCGGAACTGTGTTGTGAGAAGAGTGTGATTCTTACCTCTGGCCCTGGCAACCGCCCTAGGCCTCTTGCTTTCACTTTCCTTTCCAATGCATGCAGTCTGATGCAGAGAAGAGTGTAACCAAACCCAACTTTGTTTAAATGATTTTTAGAAATGAAAAATTTATGTAACATAAATTGAATGGCAGTCTTTTTCCCCAAGCTACCTTTGGGATGCTTCTTTGTGTCAGCAACACAGCCCACCCAGCCAGACTGACTGCAACCCCTGCTTCACTTATGCAGCTATTGTACAGTCTCCCTTACCAGTCCGTACCTCATGTTTTCCAACCTTCAACTCTCTATCATATTGGACGGATGAGCATAGTTGCAAGATGCTCAACAGCCGCTGATGGGGGTGGACTTGTGCCGCGCAACAACCATGGAGGGGAAGTTCTTTGGGGACCTACATCAGTCATCCGTGTATTCTGGTGCTTTATTCTTCCTCATAAATTACCCTAAAAACATATGGGTACCTAGGAGTGGACAGTTCAAACAGCAACAACACAGAATGAAGCATGCAATGTACACTTTCTACAAGCCTCGAGCCGCATCATGAATTGTGTCTGAAAGAACAAAACCTATCTATGAGAGTTAGCAGCTGGGAAATAGGGCTTAGGGCATAAAAACGTTGTCTGCATTGAACGAGAACTTCAGTATGCTTTCCGGCCACCCTGCGTGCACACCTTTAGGCGCACCGCTGATGCGATTCTCATCGTAGTCGCAGTTTCATGGCAGCTTAACAACACGCTTTACTGTTCGCAACATAGTTCAAGACACCTCCGAATTCTTCAAGCCGATAGAAACCTTCTGATAGAAATCTTCCGTCTGCTCTGCCATGTCAAGAAGCATCCCCGCCGGGACGCCGCACCTTGTTCGCCCATCACCACCTCCTACCAATTCCCTTGCGGCAATCAGCTACACAGAGACCCCTTAAATGGCATACCGAACTCGACCCAAAAGTTCATATCTGACAAAAGAGACAAAGCTAAATTGCCAAGAAGCAGTGAGTAACTCAACACAAGCACTTTTGAGGCAGTCCTGTTATCGAAAGACGCTGCAACTGGCATGGCAGGCTGCGCTTTGAAACAGTGTGGAAAAGCTTCAACAGCCCAAAAGACGCGAGACATAGTGAGGCGGTGCAATCTTTGCTCAAGGTTCACGTAGTTTACGGGCTGAAGCAGGACGGCGCGTTCAGGGTGGAAATCATCCTGTGATCAACCCGTTCTGCACATGAAAATGAGAGCAAGTCTTCATTCACAACGCCCGCTACTCGTCCCCCGCCCCGGATAGGCCTTTCCGCCTCGCCTCCTTCACGCTAGAGAGAATGCGCTTCAGGTCAGCCCAGTCGAGCGCGACGCGACCATTCGCTTTCGTCGGGAAGGGCGAGGGTTCCCACCAGGGTATCGCGCCTCGACAAGAGGAGGCGGGGGGGGCGGTGGCGGCTGGGGGCGCGGCCGTCGGAGCAGGCGAGTGCAATGCATGTGCGGGGCTGGCTGTGGTCGTGAAGGGGAATGCAGGCACGAGAGACGCCCGTGCGGGTGGTCCGCAAGCGGTGCTGATCGCATTCGCAAGAGTCCGAGTGGCCTGCGCGGGGGAAGGAGGCGAGGGCGACGCGGAACGAGGCTTATCAGAAGACACCACTCGCGCAAGGGTTGTACTAGTCGATCTCCGCCGGGAGCGTTCGATAACGGCGTCGGTGAGAGGGGGGGCGGGAGCGGAAGGGGGAGCGGCGAGGGGATGGTGTGCGTGATGTTGCGACTTGGCCGGAGGTGTTGCGGTGGGCGGTGGTGAGACGGCTTTTGGAGTCGGTCCGGCCGATGTTACTGCCGGCGCGGGAGGTGAGTCGGCGGGAGCGGTATCTGGAGGAGCGGGGCTTGGGTCGTCGGCAGCAGGCGCGACGGCGACGGGCGCCTCGTCCGTGGCATCCGCCGGCACGTCCGTTGCCCGTTCGTCGGCTAGCAGCAAGCCGGCCTGGATGAACGGACTCGGCGGCCTCGAGAACTCGAGGTCCTCGCTGATCTGGTCGTCCTCGTCGGATCGCGCGTCCTTCTCCTGGCGCTCCCCGCCCACTGCAACTTCCGGTTCTTCCGCCTTGACCTTCGCCTCAAGTGCCGGCGTAGGAGACGACTTGGGGCTAGGCAATAGGCCAGGTCTTGCAGGGGCGGCGAAGGGCGTTACGAGGACGGGTGCGGAAAAGTGAGCGTGGAGGGAGCGGCTGCGCAATGGGCCGCTGCTCAGTGGAACAGCCGGAGCTGGACTGCTCTTGACGGCGGGCGCGCTCGACGACGGCGCGAGCACAGCTGGGCTGGACTGACCCGCGCTCGTTGCAGGGACTTGACTGGGCAGCGTGCCCGCGCCCGCTGCGCCCGCGCTGCCGGACCCGGCCGAGGCCGCGTGGGACTGAGACGGGTGCGGCGCGGTGGATTGCGTCGAAAGCGTTACGTCGGAGTCGACCGCGTAGATGACGCTCGCCGTGCGCTCCTCGGTCGGCTGGCGCGGTGGGGAGGGTAGGATGGGCTTGAACGCGCGGCGGGGAACGGTCTCGGCTAGGTCGCGCTCGTCCTCGTCCTCGTCCTCCCTATCGCCCTCTTCCTCGTGCTCGTCTGCTTGCTCGCGAATTGCAGCGCGGAGAGGAGATGAGGTCGGTGCCGCCGAGGGCGAAGAGAATCGCTGATTCGGATGCGCCCGCTCGTATTCCGATAGGCCGTCGTCCTCCTCTTCCTCGGGAGCGCGGCGAGACGGCGAGGAAGTAGGGACGGCGGAAGACGAGCGCTCGTGCGAGAGTTGAGAGAGGAAGGGTATGTTGTTTTTGGGCGGGGAAGGAAGCCTGGGAGAGGGAGGAGTCGGAGGAGGGGCGCGCGCTGCGGCACCTGACCGAGGTTCGCGCACCGGCATATCGTCCTCGGATTCTTCAATCGGCGCGGCGCGCTCAGTTAGCGCGACCGAGGGGATATCGCAGGGGATATCGGCAGGGGTGGGCGCGAGCGCGGACACGGGGGCGGGCGCGGGGACGGCAGAGGGAGAGGGAGAACGACCCGCGGAGTCTGGCACCAGCGGAGGCGCAACGGACTTCGACGGTCCGGCCGAAGGTACTGCAGGTTCTGAGTGGGGGTACGACATTTAGATGAGTTGGGTTTCTCCAGCGCCAAAACGACAAGCTAATACGCCAACATACCGGCCTGTTTCTTCCTGCGATTACCACCATGCGTCGTCGCCGCTTTGACCAAGTCCGCCGGCTTCTCGACCTCGTACATGATCTCCTCGAAGCCTGGAAAGTCGCGAATTCGATAATGAACGTTCGGGTCTACGACAATGTGGGTTATGGGCTTGAAATACCCTTAATCACGTCAAGCAGCGCCTGCTGTGCAGCGGGAATCGTGCACGTCGCGTCAGAAAGGTCAAAGTTCTGCAGGTAATTGGGAATCAACATTTCTCAACAAACGCGGCGCGGAGATTTTAATCCATACCGCACCTTTGGCCACTTGGCGTGTCTCAGCGGATCTCTCTCTGACGCGTTCTTGCGCTTCTTCCCCCTGTGCGGTTCCCCCTTGCCATTCGCCTCGGGCTTCTCCTCCACTGGCTGGGGGTCAGTTGTCGCGTCCCGCGGACGCTGCGCGCTGACGTCCGCTGATGCACGGGTCAATTCGAGGTGTTGCGTTGGCGCCGGAAGGACGGCCGAGGGGGGTTGCGCGGTGGTCGTGGCCGTAGGGGGAGGCGAAGGAGGCGAAGCGGATTGGGGGATGACGGCGGGGGGTGGCGTTGGGTCGGACTTGACGGACGTACGAGCACGTTTGCGGGAAGATGAGGAGCGCCCATCGAGTTCCTGTTTTACGCGCATCAGGATATCAGATTCAGGGAGCATGTTATGAGGACAAACAACGCACAGGAGTTACTCCCGGCAAACTCCCAGTCGCTGCGTTGGACGACTGCCGTTGCAGTGCCTCAGACTTCGGCGCCTCTCGCTTAGAAGGGGGTACTGGATCCGGAGATGCTGCGCGGAGAAGGCGAAATGAAATTTAGTTCGCGGGAGGCGACGCAGCACGATGGAACAAGCGAGCAGCGCTCACTGCCAGCCAACAACGACTGCTTGTCTACGCCACGCCAGAGTAAGCGCCTGTCCATACAGCTTAGCATCAGGTCTGTGTCATGCTTGCTTGAAGCCGGCCGGCGGCAAACGCACCAGCAGTTCCCTATGTAGTCCATCATCCAGTCCACGCTCATAATGCTCTGAGGTGCGCCGAAGGTCGGTTCGCCCGCAGACCCGACGTACTGAAAGTCTTGGATGAGGATGACGAGGCTCAGTCCGCCCTTTCCCGCCGGTTGTTCTGCTCGAGCGGCGAACGCCTTGATAAGGAAGATTCCACCGCGGAGCCTCGTGATGGAGTGGCCGCGTCTGCGAAACGTGTGCGTCGTGGCCAGACGGATGTGTAAACTTTACACGGGAAGAGGGACTAGCTGGCGTACTGACCTTTCAAACGCTCCGATAGAGGGTTTGGAGAAGCGGGCGGGCACGCGGTACTCTGAGTCGGACACCTCCGCCCAGACCACATCGTCCGCGCCGTGCTTGCGGTAGGTGAGGAACTGCACCGCGGCCCAATCCCAGCTCAGCCCATGCCATCGCAAGATGATGGCGCCCAGGTAGCAGACCGATGCCAAGAGCGGCACGTACGTCAGTGAGCTGCAGCTTCTTGCCCTGGACAGTGACCGGGCTGAGGTCGTAAAAGCACTTTTCCCGCTGGACGCTGATCCAGCGCAGGATCCACGGCTTGAGGCTGTCCATGTCGTCCTGGCGTGAGCGCGAGCGGATAGACCCCGCTTTGAGATATTGGAGGTTTGGGAGGGTTGTAGGGACGGAAAGCAAGGTGGGCAGGGCGGGAGGACAAGGACGACGCGATTTGACGCGCTTTGGAGACGCGCTTCGACGTGCTCACATGAAACGGCTTACGAGGTAAACGGACTGCCACAAGATCTACTGCCACATGATTTTACAACAACTCCCGCTCGCATGCCCTACATATGAAGCAGTTTATTATTTAGAAAAATATAGGATACTATATAGACTCGAACTGAAAAGGTTGGCAATTCTGCCCTTAGAGCCTGCTTGCCTAAGAACGGTGCACTATCATTGGTATCCATGGATTCAGATTGTTCGTGGCAATTGCATCAAATAGCTGTCTTGCGAAACTATCATCTCGCAAATAAGCGAAAGAAATCAGGCACTGAGCCATCAAGCGAGTCGATTAGTCCATCAAGCAGGGCCGTTTCTACGTTATTGCGACATCGGCGACGCAGATTGCACCTACCTTGCCCTGCACACAAATGTCCCACACAGACAAGAGTACATAGACATAAAACACGCCCCCTGCTCAGCCTATTTCATCCAGACAAAGCAAGTCGGCTGCACGCCCTTCGGCATCTTCACACGCGCCGCCTCCTTCAGACTGCCGACAGCCTCCTCGGCGTACTCATAAACAACCACCTGTCAGGACAATGGCCAGTAATTCAGCTCAGTCTTATCAATGTGTTCGGAGGCTATTGTGTTCAACTCCTCGCTTTCCATGTTCCCCACAGCCAACCACTTCCCCTCCGCATCCCACGCCATCCCGCGCAGATGTATACCACCGGTCCGGACGAACTCCGGCTCGCCACGAACGACATGGCCCGAAGATGTGATGCGGAAGACGACGATTGCATCCCCCGAAGGGTTTGCGCGCTCATCGCGGTTTGTCGTGTAGAGGCGCGTACCGGAAGGGTGAACGAGCACCGCGCCAGCCGAGAGGAAAGGGGAAGGATTGGGCGAGGACGGGGGCAGGATCGAGTGCGCCGAGAGAAAGAAAGCTCGCCTGACGGGAGCGAGATGGCGTAGGTAGATAGCGTGCTGGAGAGCTCGTTGAGGAGGTACAGAGCGCGGCCTGTCGCGCGATGAGCATTATGGGAGCTTGTGAGTCGAGCCTCAATACGCATATGACTAGTGTAACACACCGTCCGGGTGAAGTCCAGGTGCCTTGGGCCGCTACCAGGCTAGAACTCGGTGCTCTCAACCTCTTTGAGGCCGCTGTCAATGACCACAAAGCGACGAACTAGGTCCGCACCAAGATCGGGGAACATATACGACCGGCACGGACGGGTGCTGAACGACTTGGTGCGGGTGGGCACTCCATTCGTCTGCCGCTCGGCGTTCGTGTCCGTAGCCGCGAAGGAGAGGAAGGCAGCGGATGAGGAATCGAAGAGCGTGCGGTCTGAGGAGAGCGTAGACTGCGCCATTGCCGACGGTATACTGATGACTGGAACATATGATGTAAGTCAGAGCCCGATTCTTGTTGACGTCTTTTGAAAATGGGGACGCACGTTCATCACCATCGCAAACTTCCCGTCCGTCGTAAAGGACGCATGGGCAGGCTCCGAGCCGCGTGTTGGGACGGTCCACCTGGGTAAGAGTGCCCTTGTCTTGGACAAAAGTTAATAATACGAGCTGCCCATTTCCAACCTCGTTGGTCGCGATGATATGCGAAGGGTTTTTCGGTCAGCCTCGATCCAGGACGGGCTCGGCCCGGACACCGTCGCGGCGTCCTCGACGCTCAACGAAGCAGGCGAGGAAGAAGGATCGAAAGTAAGCGTGTAGATATGGGAGGCGTAAGTCCCGACAAGGAGCGTCAACGGCGAGGACATGCTGCTTGATAGCGGGCGGCAGCGTGGAGATGAAAGTCGGAGGGCAACCCGGTTCGGGCTGTTTAGCCGACACGGCCGCTGTCAACGGTGCGTTTAGCGGTTAATACCGTAAATATGACACTTATCGACATTCAACAAACACCTTATCTTTTCAGGCTGTCGTGGTTTTATCAGAAGAGTCAGGAGATTGCCGCGCATGGCCAAGGAAGCTCGCAGTCAACAGCCCCAGCGAGTGCAATAAGTGATGGCAGCTTCTAGTAGCACATCAGTCCTAGTTCGCTTTCTCGGTCCATCCCAACACGCGCGCGGCCTTGCTACAATCAAAGAAGCTGGAGTTGCCCTTGAACGGCTTGCGGATCTCCTTGACCCCCGGGTAGACCTCCTTCTGAAGCTCAGCGCTGTCCCGCTCGACCGCCGTCGTCGGAGCGACAATGAAGAAAGCCTCGTGCCCGGTAAAGGCGGACTCGGGTACGGTCAAGCCGAGGAGGCATGCTCGCGCGGACGCGTCCACAGACACCCAGCCCCAGAGGTCGCGCGAATGTTCCGCGAAGAGCTCCGAATCGGGTCCAGCGGTAGCGAGCTCGTTGGCGCCCGTTGAGCGGTCGGAGATAACCCAGTGGAAGCGCAAAGAGGCGATGCGCAGCGACGAGTGCAAGCGCGCAAAAGCGTCAGCTTGCTGCTCACAAATGCTACAAAGATCAGGAGTAAGTGGCGGAGCTGGGGGCTCGAGAATAGCATGAGCACGTCCCACCATTTGGAGAGGGAGTATGCGTCCTCGGGATACCAAGGGTGCTGCTCGTCAAGAGGGAGGTAGTCGAGCTTGGCCCGACGCGAATACGCTGTGCACAGACATCATTAGCGATCAGTGTACGAACGGAATTCAAGATGGGCTGGAAACTTGCCCAAACCGATCACGTTCACGCTGGACGCCTGAACAACTCGCTTGATGCCAAGGTCAGCCGCGACCTTGAGGGCGTTGTAGGAGGACGCGACGTTGACATTGTGAATGACCTGCAAACGAACCATACCGAGAGCATGAGTGACCGCTCGAGGGGGATGCTGTACACTCAAGAAGCGCACCTCCTGAGGAGCGACTTCGAACCGCACGATCGCAGCAAGATGGACGAGTGCATCGCAGCCGCGCACAGCATTGAGAAACTGCTGGTAGTTGGCCGTGTCGATGATCTTCGACGTGAAGTTGTCGTGCTTGAGCGAGCAGGGGTCCCGATCGAGGCCGACGACTGTATGGCCGTCTGCGAGTGCCAGGCGGCATAGGGCAGTCCCGATCAGGCCTGATGCGCCAGATACTGCGATAGTAAGAGGCATGAAGAAGGCGATGCGAATGTGAGTGTCAAAAGTGGTTGATCGTATGGCGAAGAAGGGGGAGTCCACGCAAATGCCACGTTGACGGCCACCCGGCTAGCACCGGCAACGGGCCGTTGTTTCCGAACTGCACCTGTGCCAGTACGGAGGATCTACCCTGGTAACTGTTCAAGATCCAGAAAATAAGATATTCTATGGAATTTCCAGTTGATCCAAGCGCCACTCATGATCAAGGATAAGGGACGACTTTCTCTTCATTTTCGCCGGAACAAATCGTCGGCGACGGGCTATTCCCATGCTCGTCACTCTCAAGGAGTTTGTCGCCGGTTTCAAGGTCGACAAGGGCCATTCAAGCCGTTGGATGAGGGCTGCTCGACAGACGGCCTGCTCTGGTGAAAGTCCAGCAGCAGGATACCCGTCTGCAGGTCGACGAGGTGCCATCTGAGCTGGCGGGCGGGCAACGGTTTGGCTATAGTCGGGTGTTTGTTTCCGGTTAGATTGTGGTAGATGCATGTTATGCACTGCGTGTAGGCTTGTTTTGCGCCGGCCATGGACTGCCACGCACTGCGCACTGCACGCTGGCCAGCTTTCACAGCAAGTCTTTGGAACGGGTGTCCTTTGACTTTCTCCCCCGATGAGAAGGGATGTCCGAAGGCCGCAAAAACTCTGTCGAGCAGCGACCATGTCAGACGATTTTAGCGCTGCAAGCTTGGGCGACTGAACTGGATCACGGCTTCCATTTATGTCTCAGTACAAGTACCGCTCCGGGCCCATAATATGGTATAACTTGGACAGGTAGATATGCCACTCTGCCCAGATGAGGAACCTCAAAGCTTTGATGTTTCTGGTCAGTAGTTTTCCGGAACGAGCGGTAGAAATGCTGGTGTTGCTTGCCCTGATCTCATGCATGCCCATGCAGCCTGAGCTGGCCGACCTGACAGCTGAAGACCACCATGTCTACTTACCATCACTACTCTGTTCATTGCGCTGCTAAGTAGATCCCGCAGTAGACTGCGCCAGGGCAATACATGAACTGCATAAGTGTAACTGCGGTCTGGGTATCGTCGTCAAGTTGACTTCATGAATGCGGGGCTCGTTCGTCTCGCTCGTTGTTTCAATGGTCACTACATCGAGTAGTACTCAACACAGCGACAATACCGAGTCCAATGCCTTATTCAAAGGAGGGCGTTGTACAGGTAACGTTCAAGAAACAAGCGTTCATAACGAGAAGCAGCCATTTGAGAGGCCGGCCATAATTTGTGGACACGAAAAGACTTCGGATCGCGCCGGCCGCCATAACATCGATTGATCATGACAGGCATGCCCACGTGCGCAGAGATAAGCAGCGTTATCAGTTCTCCGAAGCATCCGAAGGTTATCCGGCCGCGGAGTTTGCGTGAGGGCGCGTAAAGTTGCCGTGTGGCTGCAAAATTTCACTGCATGCCTGAAGCTGGTGAATAATATCATCTTGCGCCGCTGGATTTACCTTGGTCGATACTCGATATCAATGACCTTTTGGTCCAATTAAGGGCGACTGTGGACGACTGTGGACGCATCGATGATCGATTCTTGAGAGGAGCGATGCGCGGTGTGGGGTTGCGCGGGTGTCGCGCAATTCTTCAATGCATTGCGGGGCGGGGAGGAGCGCGTCGACTGCGCCGCCGGACGGTGGACCGTCACGAAGCGCTGCTATGATGGAAGACAGCAAGAAGGAAGGGAGGATATTTGCCACTTGAACCTCACCATCTCGAGCATTCATTCTCACTGCAAGCACCGGGTTGGTTAGGAAAGCGATAAAGACAGAGGCCTGCTCGTGAGTCTTCTCGAATGGCGAAAGCGCAGGCCGGCAGCGGAGGGCGTCTAACCCCGCGCTTTCGCGCTTGCGCCCTGGTGGAATGTCTACCCCGCTCTTCTCGCGGAGGACATACATGGCCTGGCCTGGATCGTCTGGAGTGGGCAAGGATGATGCAGAGCGGTGAATTGATGAACCCTTTCGGCCGGCAGACAGAGATCTCATCCATCGACTGTCATATTCCCCTGCTGCTCTCGCCGTCCACTCGCCCATCCTTGCCGACGCCCACAGCAACCGCCAGGTCGACGAGCTGTCGCTGATTATTATTGTCGCAGCGGCGCATTAAAGACGCCGATTCGGGCTCTCGAATTTCGTACAACTTTGTCCGTTCCTGGATCGGGCCGGACCACCGCGCACGCAAGAAGAGACCGCGCCGCGAGGATCTGCGCAAGATGCCGTCCCGGTGGAGAACCTCCATCTCCTCCTTGTCCTCCTCGCCGTTCTCCTCCGGCCTTGGGCCACTCACTCCCTCTGCGTCCGCGTCGCACTCGCACACATCCCAATCCAGCTCGTCGACCCCCGCGGTGCAGCCGGACCCCGACATGCCCTCCTCAGCAGCAGCAGCGCCCTCCTCCTCTCGCTGATACTGACACCTTGCTTGCAGGTTCGTCTACATCGCTGCCTTCGCTCTAGCCATTTGG
>JTLS01000950.1:0-12098 GCA_000826855.1 Basidioascus undulatus | reverse complement strand
TATGTACTGACGACCCCTGCACCCGCCGTCATACACGCCAGGCCTCTTCCCACTCACACTTATGCTCATGCGCACGTTGTACCACCACCCCAACCCCACACGCGGGCTTTGGTTTCTTTCTTCGCTTTCTTTTGATTACCGTGGTGTTCTCGGTTTTTTTACGTTATGTTTAGTTCGCTTTGCGTCGGGTCGGTGCTTTTTCAGTAGGGTGCGGATTATGGAGAGACGGATGGGGTGGATTGGGGGATGGCGATTTGCATTTTTGATCAATGTTATAGAAGAGATGTTTTTGGCGTTGCTTTTGTGTTTGTATGTGCGTGCGTGTATCTGTGAGAGATGAGAACGCGTATGACGCCTGGGAGTGCTTGGCCTTGCGAGGCGGGGTCCAAGGAGATGTGGGTGGCTCACATCGCACACACACTATTCTTTGTAGTATCTCCCCCTCGACATCAACGGCTACAGGGATAGGAATCTCACGCCTCTGTTCCTCTCTCCTCCCTTCCACCAACCGGTTCCTCAGCGAGAGTTAACGCCGCATCGGCGCTGCGCTCTCCCAGCCCTGGGCGGCTGCCCCAGTCTCGCGGTACCAGGTAGTCCCCGCAATGCAATCGGCTGTGTCCTTTCCTTTTTCCATTCATTCACGGAGACTAGACCTCGTTGTCCATGCACCGCTAGCTGGCGCCGACAGTCTGCTGAGCGGGCAACGGGCAGTCGGATGTCTTCCCCGTAAAGCGTTCTTCCATACGTGCTCTTCCTCTTTCTCTACACACAGTTGCCAAGTGATCACCGTTATGTATCCAACAATGTACTTCATCGGTAAAAAAAAGCATCTCCGCCAGTGCCTACTCGCTCCACAGGTCCGCAGGCAAATGCCTTTTCCTCAATGGCCTCCGCAGCGTGCTCCCCAATCCGTGTGTTCCAGCCCGCGCTGCATTATGATTTCGGAAAGCTGTGGCGGGGGAGGCCCTTCGATGTCAACCTACTCCATAGGCACGAAAGTCGGACGGGAATAGAGTCCGCCCAGGACAGGAATGGACGGCTTGTTGTCCAAATTGCGGAACGCCTCTTGTCTCCCCACCAACATCATCTCACACTCTGCCTCACTGTGCGTCTCCTCGTCATCAAGGTCGTTCGGTCAACCTCGCTCTACCTTGCGCCCTCGCACCCGCTCACCTACACCCGAGACTCCCGGACGCTCACGTCCTTCTGCCTCGTATCGTGCTCGTTTAATGCGGTCGCTACGCCGCTGCTCTACGAATCGATCGACCTCTCGAACATTCCCCAATTATCGAAGCTCGCGGACACCGCTCACACCAAGCCACAGCTTCTTGCGTTCCCTCACTCGATACTTTCACAAGACAACACTTCTTTTCGCGCGTACGAGGCAATAATTTCGGTCATGCCCAATCTGCGGCGCGTCTGCATGACCTGCATACCCCTTGCAACTCCGGTCTTGTGCTCAGTCTGGAGGAGTGTTCGATGCCGTTCTATGATCTTTCCAAGATTTCCAAGATGTTGCAGTTTGCATCGGGACAGTATGGCACGTCGCTTTCGATTCACCCCATGAGCTGGAAGTACTGCTCGGTATGAGTAGCCTCATTCATCTTGCCTTCGACGGAACACTGTGGAACTGGAGGAGTAAGGGGAGGTTCTACGCGCTCGTTAAAGATTGGTACATCTCTGTGGTTTTCTCGATGGGCTTTGCGACGACATCTTTCATGCATCAACTTAAGCTGTGAACGACTGGGGCTGAGCTGTATTTGCTCAGTTCTGGACCCGCACCTCCAGCTGGAGGAATCTTCGCCCCTACTCAGATAGCACATTCCAAATGCGCCTCTGCCGCGCTCTTTCCACCGACGGTGCGTATTCAAGCCGCAGCGGAGGAGGCGTGACCGCGTTCACAGCCGGTTCTCACCACATCAGTAACTAGGCAAGACAGATTCAATTCTAAGTCAGAAGTGTGTCAGGCAAGTCTTCCTAAGATTGAATGATTTACGGAAGATACCCGTTTTGTAAAGGTGCTTCTCCTCCAACGCTCTCCAACCGTAAGTAAGGGGCCTTTCGGCGCTAGCGAGTTCTTTGAAACGCGTGAGCGCGCCCGCTCGCTCTCCACGAACTCCCTTGCGTCTTCCACCCTCTCACCACGCCATAGTGGCGCTTTCTTCACCAAGCTTTCTTTTTACTCTGCTCACGACCGCAGCGCGCCCATGTCCGCCCGAAAGCCCGCCGCGCGCATCGCCAAGCCCGTAGCGCGCTACCGGCCGGGCCAAGTGCCGGTGGGAGCGCACGTCGCGGAGTCGGAATCATCCGAGGAGGAGGAGGAGGCGCTCGAGGAGGGGGATGAGGTTATAGGAGCCATGGGGGAGGAGGAAGAGGAGGATAGGGTGGTGCAGAAGGGGAAGGGGAAGATGACGGTGGAGCTAAGGGATGTGCAGATAACGGATGGGCGCGTGCGTGTGGGAGGGCAGGAGGAGGAGGAGGAAGGTGAGCCTCGAGTGTGGAGGAGGTGGAGGTGGTGGAGAGCGGCGGAAGACGGAACTGAAGTGATGCGGTGGGGTTGACAGAATCGGAAGAGGAGAGCGAGGAGGAGGAGCCCGCAAAGCCGGTATTCAGGCAGCCGGGTAAGGCGGCGCCTGCTCCTGCTGCGGAAGAAGAGGTGGGTCTGGTTTTGTCATAGGGACTAGAGTGTATCGGGGCCAGGAAGCTGATGGCTTGGCGGATGGGCAGTTGAGCGAGTACGAGACGGACTCGGAGGAGGAAGAGTCTGAGGAGGAAGCGCGCCCGGCGCCGCGGTTCAAGCCTGTCTTTGTCCCCAAGTGCGTCTCCATTTGCATGCCTTTCAGTCTAGGGAGGCGAGCGAGTGGACTGATGAGGATGTGGGGTACGCAGACGCGCCCGCGACACAGCCGTCTCCGCCGATGCCGCTGCGAAGGAGGCCGAGGAGGCCGAGAAGCGGCGGGCGGCGAAGGAGGAGGAGCGCAAGAAGGCGAGCGTGGATATGGTTGCGAACAGCATCAAGCGCGAGCTGCTCGAGAGTGCGTCTGTGCTGTCCAGGTCGAGGGCGAGAGCGCGAGGCTGATGTGAGGATGGGGTTGGGTGCGCAACAGAGGAGGCTGCGGAGGCGGTTCCCGATGTGGACGACACGGACGGAGCCGACCCTCAGGCCGAGTTCGACGCCTGGCGGCTGCGCGAGCTTGGGCGGATTCAGCGCGACAAGGAGGCACAGATCGCGTACGTTCATATTTGGCGCTCATTCTTTTCCATCCTAGCAATCTTTCACGCGGTGCTGACTCGTTCGGGTGGGCGGGGATGCTGCCGCACAGTCGCGATGAGGAGCTCGAGGAGATCGAGCGGCGGCGGGCGCTGCCGGAAGCGCAGCGGCTTGCGGAGGACCTCGAGCATGCCAAGAAGACGCGCGAGAAGCCCAAGGGCCAGCAGAAGTTTTTGCAGAAGTACTGGCACAAGGGCGCGTTCCACCAGGTGTGCTCTGCTCCCTTCCACTCTGTTCCAGGTAAGGAAACTGATCGGAGTCGGGCGCGATGACAGGACATGGACATCCTCAAGAAGCGCGACTACACTGAAGCGACGGAGAGCACGGTTGACGTGAGTATGTTGCCCAAGGTGATGCAAGTCCGGAACTTCGGCAAGCGGTCGCGCACCAAGTACACCCACCTCGCCGCGGAGGACACGACGTTCCAGGATCGCAAGCCGCGCGCTGTGGCGGACAAGCCCGGCCCGTCCCGCGCGGCGGATGCGCCCACCGATGACCCGCGGTTTATGCCTGATGCGTCTGCTGGGAGGGACGGTCCTCGCCCGGGCACGGGCGCGAACACGAGCGAGCTGGGGACGAGGAGCTGGGGCGGACGGAGGAGTCCGCGGCCCGCGCCGAGGGACGGGCCCGGCAGGAGGGATGGCTTCGACAGGGATGACTACCCGCCGCGCCGGTCCCCTCCGCGCAGACGCGACTACTCGCCCCCGCCCCCGGCCCGCCGATATGATGACGGCGGACGGTACGACGATCGGGACCGCGACCGCGATCGCTACCGAAGCTCGCGGTACGATGACCGTGACCGTGACCGTGACCGTGACCGCCTTAGACGTTACGACGACCGGGACCGGGACTGGCGCTCGCCGCCGCCGAGGTCGAGATGGGACGAGCGGGACAGGGAAAGACCGCCCAAGCGGCGGGACGAGGATGAGGACGGGGATGCGGGGAAGCGGAGGAGGATCGATTGAGTGGACCGAGCGAGCGTGCGGATATGATGGCGCAGTTGAAGTATCTTGCATTACTTGACGTGCTCGAAATGCGGGTGGGTGCGGTGAGAACGTGACAACGCAGCCCCGTCTCGTGCGTTTTTTTCGTCAGATCGTCAGTCCTTTCCATTTCACCCTTTGTGGCTGGAAATCGAGGGGTTGAGCTACAAAGGCTGGTTGTTTCTGATATTCTCGCAACGGACTAGTGTACATTGCAAAGTAATGGACGAAGTCGGATGAGCGCTGGCGAGTCGCTGAGCCTCCTACCTACCCACAACTTACACGCGCTCCAGGAACCGAAAGCGCACAGGCTCGTGCAAGTCTTGCCGGCATTCTCTTTTCCTCAAAGCCTCCATACTGTTGTCGATGGGGCGTCTGGATTGATTCCTGAGGGTCAAAGCACTCTAATCTGATATGCATAGTAGTCTCCGCATCTCATTGATGTCGTGACATGGACTGTTTTGAGCAGGACGGCAGTGGATGCTCGGCTCAGCGTTGAAACTGGACTCAACCCCGAACCACAGGGTATTGGAGGTGCATAGTGAAGGAACAGATCAAGGATCCCAAAAGATATCAAAAAGGAAGATAAGAGAAAAGCCAGTAACGTGCAGTGCTCAGCGAAACCGAAATCCAGCGAAACCGAGCCACTTCAAGTCTCCTCCACCGTGACGCTGCATCGCAGTCTATCCCCAGCCTTCAGCATGTCCTCCGCGAGCTCGCGCAAGTTCCTGAGCTCCTTCTTCAGCCGGACCACCACTCTCTCCGCCACGTCCGCGCGCGTTTTCTACTGGTCCGCGCGCTCCTTCTCTTGCAATGCGCGTTGCTCGGCCTCGCGGCGATCGGCCTCCGGTTGTGCAGGAGCAGATCGTGCCGCTTCAATAGCGTGGACGCGATGCCGTCCGGGGAGGGGCATTCAGTGGACTTCAGGGCTGAAAGATGGGATTAGCGTCAGCGCCCAGCGGGTTGGGAGGCAACGGCCAAAGATGTACCGGTCTAGGGGAGCTTCGCTCACGCGCCGTTGCACCGTGTCATCTTCGACGCCTTCGCGCGAGCGCTTCAGCAGGAGGACGACCGGCGCTGGCTGCGCAGCGGAGGCTGCGACTTTGGCTTCGAGCCCGGCGATCGCGACGGCGTGCTGCGTCTTGCGCTCTTCGATCTCTGTCTTGAGCGTCTTGTTCTCCTTGTGAACCTGGCTCTGTCGTCTGAATCGACTCAGCTATGGTCTGTCGTCAGGGAAAAAAAAAAAGACCCCCCGGGGCAGACGCGCACATACATTGTACTGAAACAGTGTATCCTTCTTTGCCTGCAACGCGTCCTTGGCCTTGATCGCCTCGACGACTTGCTGGTTCAGTTTGGTGCGCTCCGCGTCCCACGTAGCCTTCTTGGCGTCCGTCACTCCGGTCCGGCTCGGGCGTACAGCATCGGAAGCGTTGGCCGCCCTCGATATCTTCTGCAATGCGGCGGTGATCGAAGTTTCGGAAGAACCATTCCTTGCGTAAGAGTGTATGCGGGTAAGCATTTACATACCTCCTTCTGCGGAAAATGATTTGCGTCTGTTGCAATTGTGGTCAAGGCTTGTTCGGAAGCTTGGAGAGACAGACCCTCGTACCTCGGTCGTTCCAATTTGAAAGGCAGTCGAGATAGAAGACTGGACCAAGCTCGCCGGGCGTTGGGAAGAGGATGTGGACTAAAATTGTTTACAGTCAGTATTCCACGCGATACGGAGTTAACAGCATAACGCATCGGGCCGAGATTTATACGGAACGCGTTTGTAGGATACGGAAATATCTGTTGGTAAGCATGCTGCGTTCAATTTTCTTGCCCGGAAAGAAGCAAAGGTCTGATCATAGAACGCACTGAGGGAGAAGCCAAAGTGTCAGGTTCCGCCTGGATACAGGGACCGTGTCAGCATGCGGTCATGGTCAACGAAGAACCGCTGAGAATGCTTACTTCAGAAGGCCTACGTCTCGCAATTCGAGCCGATTGCTCAGTGGCAGGAGGCAAGGCATCGCGGTCGGATGCTGTATGAGATCGTTTCAGCAAGATTCGGGCGAACCGCAGGGAAGAGACTGTACCTTCGAGAAAGAGCCCGATCCGTCTTTGTACGGACTGAAGGCTGAAGCTTTTCCTGAGCCCGACGGCTGCCCATTCACGTCAGTGATGCCTTGCCCACCAAGTGGGAAGTTGCAACACCTACTCTGCTCTCAAGCTCGCTCCACCGCGTCGGCACCCGTTTATGATTCCCGGGGCAGGAACAGCAGGGGATCCCGCCGTATGTGTTCCCTTTTCTTTGTCCATGAGCGAGTCTTGCAATGGGGGATACTCGCTGCGGTCGGAGGCGTTCGAAGGAGAGTAACGGTAGACGGTGAGCCGTCTGCCGCCAAGAGCAAATCAGTAGGACTGTCAAGGCCCCAAGAGGAACTGAATTTCTTACCTGGAAGTACTCGAGGACGGCCCTGTGCCGAGGTGGGAAGAATAAGTGTGAATCTTCTGGCTCTGCAGGGGGCATGAAGGAAGACGGCAAGCTAGAGCGAGAATCACACCCCTTTGTCCATTTGTCCCTGTATCATGGAGTGAGAGTAGCAAGCTGAAAACACAAGAAAACATGTATTTTCTAGTTATGAGATCAGTTTGCCTTGAAGATTGTAACTGCCAGCCTGCCCCGCCCCCTAAGTGAAGGAGTGAGTGTACAGCGGCAGCTTCTAATCGCCAGTGTCACGCCTTACTCCATTTCACTTCTTTCGACCACAGCAATAATGCAATAAAGTTACGAAACCAGGCGGTGAATGTGGTATTCCAACATCAATCAGCAAGGCACCCCAAGCTCCCCTACATGCAGCGTCATTCATGGTCCTCCTTAACCTGTCTCGCGGACGAGGCTCTGCCTCATCCTCTCGCCCGCCTGCGCCATCCCCGCCGCGATACCAGCTAGCTTCCGCAGCTCCTCCTTCAGGTGCTTGGTCTCCCGCTCGGCCTTATCGGCTCGCTTCTTCTCCGCATCCGCGCGCTTCTTCTCCTTGTCCGCCCTCTTCTTCTCCGTGTCCGCGCGATTCTCTAGCTGGAAGGCTTCGTTCGTGTTGGAAACCGATGTTCGGGGGCGCTTCGACGGACTGGGAAGGCCGTGCAGGGAGTGGGGGGTGGAGTCGAGGACGGGGTCCGACGGCTGTTGTTGTCACGCCGTCAGCCTCTGCGTTGCGAAGCTCATGGAAAAGCTGTCGTTACGACGTACCGGAGAAACACTTCGGACGCGCTTGAGCGGCCGCTGAGGCGGGTTTTCTACTCCATGGTAGAGCCTGCGCGTGGTGGAGCGACGGCGCGGCGGCGGCGGCCCGACGTGCGCCCTGCTCCCTGAGGGCGTTGCATTTGGCTGCGTTGATCAGAGGATAAGTACAATCCTTGAAAATCGAAAGGGGTAGACACATGGGCGCACCCCGAGCTCGGCTCGCTGTCGACTCGGAGGAAGCTTGACGATGGTAGCGCGCCTGTGCGGACTGGTGTCAGCTGACCTTGGGGAACTGGCGCCCCTGACAGGGACTTACCGAGACTCTTCGAGTGAGGCAACCGGTACAATTTGAAGAGATTTGCGTTTCTCTTTCAACTCAGCGAGAGACATCCCCTCCATGGGCCTCGAGGCCGGCTGCGCGATGTTCTGCTCTGTCAGTACCTCGCGTAATCAAGCTAAACGACGACGCACCGAGTATGCATCTTGAGAGGAAGGGCTCGTAGATTGAGCGCTTATGGCCTGAAATAAAACAAAAGAGAATATTCATAAGTTGCACCGGCTTGTCTGGCATTCCGGATACAACGTGCCTGCGTGGACAGTGAATTGGAGTAAGACCGCCGCTGAGGGACGATTCAGTCAGTAAGCTGGTACCTGAGTCTAGTATTGGTTTTCACACACCTCATTGTCAGATGAGGCTGTTTCACCTTGTTGCGTCGCCAGCGCCGTGGTAGAAGAAGTCGACTGATGCTCGGGTTGCGGCGTATCCTGCAAGGGAGCTCAGTCTCATCAGGACGAGCGAGCAGCGCAAAGGACATGCCTGAACATGTAAGAACAACTACTAACACACTGAAGGACTCGCAACTTTGGTGGTGGGCGCTCTACGCTATCCCCCGCGTCCGTGTCCGAGCATTTGCTCGTGGACGCCCCCGCCGGCGTCGATCGTGATATTTGGCGTGCAGAACTCGTAACGCGCCCGGGAGTAAGGGAACCGAAAGTTACGTCGAGATTATCAAGCGTATCCATGTTTGTGTGGGCGTTGGCGAAGGTAGAACGACGCGTTGTTGGGTCGGGAATGATGGGAGGTGGCAAGGGGCGCGGGAATCATCGAGACGCCATCGTGGCGGAGCCGCTCACTCCGTCAGGCAAATTCAAGACTAGAATCGACAAGTCTCTTGAAGTCCTAATGTCTGCAAGAGATTTTATCGTATTGTTTTTGAATAGAAATACCGCACATCATTTGGAAGCTCGCTCACGATTTGGGCGGCTTGCGCGAGCGATATCGTGATATGTCCGCTGGCAGCCAAGTTGGCAGCTGAGTTGCGTGCGGCGAACAAACGAATGGAGTGGGATAGGAACAGAAAGCTCAAGTGTGGGGTATGATGATACTCATCACTTGAAATCACGCGCTAGGTTGTCGTTCTCGAGCACTCTCGCCGGGTATGCTGCCGCATGGGTTGTTCCCAGCGATCTCTTGAACGGTTGTCGGACAACCAAGTCCGGCACACCACGGTGTACTTCATCATCTCATCAGAAACGTTCGACTATGACTAAAGTCATAAGAATAACTCCATGGTAGGGTTCGCAAGAAGCGCCAGGTTGGTCGTATGCACCTTAGGCTTAACTCCACTGTCGTGGCAACTAGACCACGAGCTTCAAACTTCCCCATCAGTTCTTCTCGTCGGCAAGAGCTTCCCGTTCACCGCTCATCTAACACAGAATCACTTGGGTACTCGCTCACACAGCCATTTTCAACGTGCAGGGATCTGCTGCAGAAGACATACATTACACAAGAACGGAAGTGGGCTCATGCTCTACTCATCAACATCAAACGGATACACATGTTTGTCAATAAGCGAAACGCTTCATTCCTCAGCTTGCCTGCCTGCTCCCTGACCCAGTGCCAAAAGTGCCAGCCCTGCTCGTCTTCCTTCGAAAGAGCTGCGTCCACGTTTACAAATTGTATCGCCTGCAACGAGAAGGCTTCTCGTCCAAGAAGGTCATCAAACACCGAAGCGAGATGCTCGGCATTTTCGTATACGGAGAGTGGCAGGCAGAGGCGACGTAGGCTTTGTGGGACAGCATGCCCCAGGTCCCCTGGCAACCAGCCGGAGATTGACAGTTCCTCGAGTTCCGGGCAGGCTCGTAGGGGCTCAATCAGAGGCGGACCATAGGTACTGAAGTGAAACATTAGTGCCGTGATGGTTCCACCATGCGCTTTCAAGACGCTCAACAGCGGACGAAAAGAACGATGTTTACGGTGGTCAGGCAGGGCAAGGTAACGCTGTTGAGCCAGTAGTTGCCGTTGTCATCCCCGAGGAACAGGACGTCCTCGCGAATCAAGAGCTTAGTAAGAAGTGGCAGGTAAAGTGGCGGAATGACCGAAAATTGTGCGGGCTCTTCGTGGAAGTCCAGGGCGAGCGTGTGCAAGTGTGTGAAGCGGCCGAGACAAGCGAGCGAGTAGTCAGGGTGGCAAAGCTCGAGCCCGACGTGTAGAATCTTTAATGTAGAGCTGAAGGCGATAGAAAGTGCCATGAGGGTGTAAAATCCTGCTGGGATACTGACGCCTCGGACGCTGAAGCATTCGAGCGATTCGAGCTGGGTGAGAAGTGAGAGCAAAGCCGGAGCGAAGATGGAGTCGAGCGTCTCGACGGTGTCGCCTAGGCCCTCAGGCCGGGCTATGTCTATATAGAGTTTCCTGAACGCTATATTCGCCTTGAACGACTGCTCCGAACGGAAGTGAAGCGAGTGAAGAACGGTTAATGGAGTCGAGACTGTCCAGGTCCACGCTCTCGTAAAGACAGCGCTGTCCGTATCCGAGAAAGTATCATCAGCGTTCGGATTTCCGAATCATACAGTCCAAAGGTATAATCCACTCACACGGAGATCTTTATAGACAAGGGGAAGGCTGCGGCGCGTAACGAGCCAATGCTTGTGCTCTCTCTTCGTGGCGTGCGCGAAGATACACTCGAGGATCTCGATGGGGATGAAGCGCAGCGGGATGGAGTCCATTATGAGCGTCTGCTGCGGAGTCTTTTCCGACACGATCTCGGTGAAAGTACGGTGGCCATGCCGGACTAGGGCGAAAGGGCGTTTGGAAAGCTCCTATCTCACACCTCCCCACATCTCTTACATCTCCGACGCCGTTAAGCCAAACAATCAATGAATTGCACACCCCCTCTCTCAGCGCACAGCACCCTCCCTGCCGCCCCACGCGGATCGACCCACGCCCAGTGCTCCGACACGACGTACCACCCCGCCCCGAGCGCGGAGCCGAGCGCGAGCCCCACGAAGACTTGAGGAAGGGAGTGGTACGTGAGGTGGATGCGCGAGTAGGCGACGCCCCCCGCGAGGACAGGGAGGGCGGCGGCGAGGAGGAGCAAGGTGGGCAGCGTGTGCGTCCGGGAGGGGAACATCCGGAGTAGGAGGTGCAGGAAGAAGAAGGTACATAGGTAGCCCACGAATTGCGAGTGCGAGGACGGCATGCCGTAGCCTTTGCCGAGCATCGCTGGTGGGGTGGGGCGTGGGTCGGGAGAAGAGGGCGAGGGGAAGGTGAGATGGGAGAGGACGCAGGGAGACGGTGAGGGGAGAGACACACGGGTCGGACGAGATTGTTTGATTAGCCGCTTGAGGAACCAGTTGCCTGCTTCGCAGCCGAGCTGGCCGAGGAAGGCATTGATGAAGAGCAGCTCGCGGCGGTCGAGGATGAGGACGACGTAGCCAGCGATGGCACTGTTCCGCATCCCATCCCACCGTACTGCACCTCAGCGACTTTTTTAGGGAGAGACTAAAGAAAGAGGTGCGTACGCGATGGGGAAGAGGGTGAGGAGTGCAAGGAGGTGCGAGACCCTCGAGGTGGGGTCGTACAAGACGTGTGTGAGCGCGAGGTCGGCGAGATCCCGGCCCGGGTCGAGTGCGCCTTCGTACGCTGCTCCAGCCATCGCGCGGTGGTCCGGCTTATACGCCCAAGAACAATGTCGTTTGTGTCTGGAGATGGGGGCGGAGAAACGTCGAGGAGCGGAGATGCGTAGATGTGTAAGAGGCGCGGGAGTTGATTAGCTGTGCGATACCTATGCTAGTCTTTGACTTAGGAAGCATCTCACGGCTGGCTCACTCAAAAGAAACGACCACGACCGGACACTCGCTCGTCGGATTCCGCCTTGTACATTCTCTAATGTCAGTATTCACATCACACCATTCTACAGTACAACAGCAACCTCATGCTCTTAGTTCCCTCCGCAGATGGCAAAGAAGACGACAGCCCAGAAGAAAGCTGCCCGCCGCGCCGCCGCAGCTTCTGCGTCCGCCGCCTCGACCAACGGCGAGAACGACGCCGGCGCCGGGTCGAGCGCGCCCTCCAGCCCGGAGGTGACCACCAATGATCTTCCGAAGCAAAAGTGGGTGCGCTTCCCCAGGGGAGGTGGGGAAGGTAGGGGAGCTGGATGTGGCTCACACGACTGGAATGGATAGTGGCCATGCGAAGGCGGAGGAGCAGGAGGAGAGACCGCTGTCCGCGGAGGAGATCAAGGAGAAGGGGAACATTGCGTTCAAGGCTGGGCGGTATGACGAGGCTGTGCGGCTGTACACGGAAGCCATCAGTGCGTTCCTCCCCCTCCCGACTTCC
>JTLS01000949.1:0-12100 GCA_000826855.1 Basidioascus undulatus | reverse complement strand
TCCTCCTCCTCCTCTCCCCAACCCTCCTCCTCCGCTCCCGCCCCCGCTCCCTCCTCCTCCGCCCCGACTACCGCCCCGCAGCAGCCCCAACCGGCGCTGCACCACGGCGGGGCGCCGAAGCACGCGCGCCCGCTCTTCCCGTCCGTCGCGCGCCTGCTCATCGAGAACGGCATCTCGGACGCGTCCGACATCAAGGGCTCCGGCGTGCGCGGGATGCTCACGCGCGGGGACGTCCTCGCCCACCTCGGCAAGATCGCCAGCCCGCGCGGGAGCGTCACGGAGAGCAAGCGCGAGCTGCCTGCGCCCGCAGGCAAGGAGGCCGCGGCGCCTGCGGAGGAGAAGAAGGTCCGATGCGGAGGCGTCTTTGTCTTGTGGCGAAAAGCCGAAGAGAGTGACTGATATTGACATCATACCCCCATCTCTTAGCCCCTGAACGCCATTGATATCCGCCGCCAAATCGTCCAGGGCCTCGCGAAGGCCTCTGCCCACCCCGCTGCTGCTCAGGCCGTTCCCAGTGCGTCCATTCTGTTAATTCAGCACCCAAGCGACCCTGACAGGTCATCCTGCACATCCAGCTCCCACGCCCACCTTCGACGACATCCTCGCGCCCTACCTCCCCTTTGCCCAGCCAATCGTCCCGCCCGCGGACGCGCTCGCCAACGCCGCGACTTCGAAGGGCTCCAAGCCCACTGCGGGCTTCCTCTCGGGGCTCATCTGAACCGAGCAGGTGTGCTCGTAGTCCCCTTTGGCCTTCTCGCATCTTCTCCCGTCCGCGCTGCGCTGTAGGTGCTGGTTGCGGACAAGAAAAACAGCCGGATGCAGACGATAACCCTCCTCTCTACTCCATCTCCCCTCTTAGATGCATGCTTGCTTGTAATTCGGTTGCGTGCAGTTGGCCGTGTGTCGCAGGGGCACAACTGCGGCTTAGACGGAAACGACCCTGCTTGTGACGCTTTCGGGGTTTCTATCGATGCATTAGGGGAATACACGGCCGACATAGGCGGGAAGACGAAGGAACTGTGAGCGAGCGAGCGAGCGAGCGAGCGCAAAAGGGCAGCCAGGGGGGTCGAGAGGAGCAGATGGGAGTGGGCGCCCAACGGTCACCCGGAGGGCAGAGGCCTGGTATGCGGTCCTGATGAATGAAGGATGCTATGGACGTGGATGGAGGGCGGAAGCCGGTTGGGTGGGAGTGAGGTGCGTGCGGGGAAGGACGATGCGAGGATGTGCCAAACGAATGAGGAGGATAACGCGAAAGAGTGTCCAAGAGTACCTGGTGAACGTGCGTGTTTGTGTGCGCAAAAGAAACTAAGGACGAAATGGGGCGCTGGAGTCTGCGGTTGGTCGTCTCAGTGCCCTTTGGTGCTCGCCGACCTAGTGCAACGAACGGACGTACCTGCCGCCCGACCCACCCACCTCACGGCCCGTGCGCCGCAGTGGTGGTCACCCCGCCAACCCCGCCGCCGCCCGCCTTCTTCTGCGCCTCGGCCAGACGCGCCTCGGCAGCCTTGATGCGCGCCTCGAGCTCCTGCAGCTCCGTTGTGCCCTTCTCCACCGCGGTCTTCCTGCATTCCCCAACTCCGGAGTGAGCTGGCTGAGCACGCAAGGCGGGCTAGAGGTGCGTGGAGCGGCTCACGCTTCCGCTGTCCGCGTCTCGGGATCGTGCGCGGCGACGACGGAGGCGGCAATGGAGGAGAGGTCGATGCGGAAGTCCGAGTCGATGGCTTCGAACCTAATCAGCCAGCCACATACGCCCTCAGCAACGCGCTGCCAGTGTGCCAGCATCCGCATCCAGCACTCACAGGTCCGGCAGCTTCGGGGGCTCGGCGGGGATGTGCTGTCCACGCCATGCCAATGCCCAGCACACACTCTCAGCTCTCTCGCTCGCGACGGCTCTGCGGAGTCCGCCTAGTTGACCAAACATACCTTGATGGGCGCCAGGTCATCGTCCCCTTCCCACTCGCTCCTCACGCTCGGGGCCATGCTCGCCTGGCTCGGCCGGCGCTGCCTCAGCGGCTGCTGCTGGGGCTGCTGGGCGGCCGCGCCGAGCGACGCCTGGCTGGGCGGGCGGCGGAGGGAAGCGGAGAGGGAGGACTGGGAGGCGTTGGCGGAGCGGAAGAAGGAGGTCATATTGTTGTGGGGTGGGCGAGGGAGATGATGAGGATTCAGATGATATCGGGTGGACAGGACAAGCTATGTGTGTGCTCGTTAATTTCAGGTCGAGCGCAGCAGCAGTCCAAGCTGGATCGAGTCGATGGTCGGGAGTCAAGCGAACCGTTTCAAGTGCCTGCCGGGTGCTGCCACCGCGAGTTAGTAGTTACGTTACCTCGCTTACGTATTGCACATTACTCGCACTGCCACTTCATTTCTCGTGGGTTGAACCGGCGTTCTCTCCTTCATATTTCATCCGCTTTTGTCTGGTTACTCCTCAGTGCAATACAAGCCTGCACCTTCACAAGGCTCGATTGGCGACATGACTTCCCCGCTTCTGCTGATTCCAGCTCGCGTGGACATTTCGGTCCGTGTGGACACCGTCCGGCTCCGTCGCGCCCATTGCGCCCTCTTGACCGGCTGGTTGGTCGCGCACGTGCTTGTGCCTAACAGATTTGCCTCTGCTTTTCACCCTTCAACATGGGCCCAACGCGTACGGCAGACGAAGCCCAAGGTTCACACCCAGCTCACCCTCACCGGCAAGCCCGCGGGCTCCTCGTCGTCTTCGTCGTCCGCGTCGCCCACCGTCACGCTTGTCTACACCGACATTGTCCTCACAATAAAGCCTGAGTCCGTCCAACTCATCGCGGCAGGAGAGAAGAATTACGAGTACCGCAAGTACAAGCTGAGCGACTGTGGTTGTACGAGACGGCGCCGGTGAAGCTGTTCTAGGTGTCTAGGGTGGATCGTGTTGGCATTTTGACAGCGTATCGCAGTGTTGCACTCCACTGTATGACCTGGTGTTTTTAACCATACATGGTATTCTCCTGAGATGTAATTCGCCAGTTAGAGAGGTGTGCTCTCATCTTGCACCCCCTTCATAGCTTGTGGGGTTTCTCGCGAGGAGACGCCAGGGGAACTTACATGATCACCGAGGGTATCGATGTTACCGAGGATGTGTTAACTGGATACCTCTATCTCAGGAGCGGTTTCAAGCTCTTGCACGAGGCTTGCACATCAAAGAGTCCATCACAGCACCACCACAAGAGTACAAAGGTATGCCTCCAGAAGCAGCATCCCCAAAATTGTCCTTAAGCACCTTGAATTTCAGCCAGGCCTACCCCCACCACGTCGCATTAATAGGCCATGGATATACTCGACACTGTACAGATAGAAGAGGTGTCGAGGCTCCGCAATCCAGCACCAACTTCATTGAAGAGGACCATTGGATCCCTCCCCGATTCCTTCATCCACTGCAGCGACAGCAAGTAGTCGACACGCAGCTCTTCGCGAGATACTTGTATGCACCATGCTTGACATACAGGCTCTTGGACAGCTTGGATCCCACCCAAACGATAATCTGTTGCGTAGATGATTGCTGGCGTGCAGATGGCAGGGGCAAGTTGGGGATGCGCATTCCTCAGGTGGACCCACGGCCGGAGAAGCAGTTGCTCCTGGTACGCCCCCAAGTAGTCTGCTCCGGTGCCGCGGACATGATCGATGAGGGCATCATTGGCAAAGGCAAGGGCTCTCACAAGGTTGCAGAGTGAGGTGTTGTACTCAAGACGCACAAGATCGGAAGGCTTGCCAAGACTTCACGGTGTGTGGGCAGTGCTCGCGACAGTGGAAGGTGATGGTATTGAAAGCATTGGCATTTGATTCTGGAGGACCGGCTTATCGGCAATCCCGCACACCGGACAGGCAGCGCGGATGGGAAGTCTCATTGTCTCCAGGGCCAGGATCCGTTCGAGATAGTCGCACTGCTTGACAACGGCGCGGAGGACAGCTGAACAGCGACCATCCCCGCAAGATCGTGTTGGAAGGTTCCAAGCTAAGGTACGCCCGGGGACTGGGAGAAGGTCTCCATAAGCTTGGTGTAATCGCCAAGAAACAATCCATGCCGCGCGTAAAACAATGGCTGCGCTGAAAACCGGTTGGGAGATTGGCCTAGTTGTCCAGCGAAGTGTCGACAAGATCAAGGTGAACCGTGACCTTCAGGTCCTGGCGACGTTCGTGGAAGGCCTTGGCAAGATGGAAGGTAAAGGAGAAGCAGACGATCATCCCGGCATGCGGCGAGTTATTGGGCTGTGCGCCTATGCGGACAACAACCGCCTTGGGCTAGACAGAGGGGTCCTCGGGGATGCCGCCAAAGCGCATTTGAGCTCCCAACAAGCTCAACTTTGAAGACGTAGGAGCCGGAGCCCTGCGGGGTCGTGTATGACATTGTTGTGAGGTAAGGGACGTGTGTTTGAGGCGGATTGGAAGTTGTTGGCGTGCGTAGTACAGAGATGGAAGCGGCAGTGAAATGTGGGTAAGAGGGGCGTCGAGCCGCTAGAGCTTGTGGACAATCACATACATTGAATGAGTATATCATGAAACTTGGTCTTCCTGGAGCTGCTGAGCCGGCGCAACGAGCTGGAGAGTGAGCCGCCCGCTCACTCTCAAGTTCGGGCTGAACAGTCTGGCATTTGCTATGAGCTGTTCACGCCCTACTAGTATTTAAGGTATAGAAAGCCTTATATACTGGTATGGACCTCCCATAAGGGAAAGAATGTTTGGGCTGGCAGCCTAGGCGCAGAATGATTGGCCCAAACGTGTGAAACTCCCATGTCGCTAGACTGGGCAGTTCCAAGTCTTTACTGACCAAGCATGTGGTCCCATTTAAGATATTACAAAAGGTATGTGTTTTCATGGTGAGGATCACAGGCTTGAAGTTTGTCCACTTGCATATCAGTCTGCGTTTCTGGTTTCATATCAAGCCCCTTGCGGAAACAGTAGACCTTGATAAGTCAACAGAGGTGTTTCTTGCACATTATTGTATCTGAAGCCATTAAACTATAAGTGTTTGGATACTTTTCACCTCAACCGGGCATTCCGCCTTTTCAACCACTGCCAGGATGCACAGCGGCTCACGGAAGCGATAGTTGCGTTGCTCTTCTCGCCTGGCCGAATTAACGTATAGCTGCATCACACGTCATCCTCGTCACGTCATGGCACGTTCCGTTTCACCATTTACCTAATCTCGTTTTCACTGCTCTGGTATCTCGATCTGTTTGTTGCTTCATGTGCACTCTGGTATAGTAGTCACCATCGCATCTCTCGCCCTGTGCTTCGCTGTCGCCGGCCTCGGGTTGGCTCTTGCCAGAACTGGCCTGCCAACCGTGCTCGGCGTGCAAGTAAGCCGACTGACAGGTGCTTCAGATTGAGAGGTGCTCTGAGGTGCAGCCGTATAACAGCTCTCGAATATGAAGCGATGGCAGCCCAAGTTGCTCGTGCGGCCTTGTAGCTACCCTTCCAGCGAAACGCAGGGGCGGGTGACCGAGCCTACGTCCAAAGTTGCACTTACAGAAGTAGTGTAAAGCACATAACCGTCCTTCCACGATTATTCCTCGCTAAGCACTTGACCCACATGCTCACCGCCGAGAACCGTGGAGAGGGGTTGTTGTATCTCGGGCGCGCATCCCGTCATGACTTGTTCCCGAAGCTCATCATGCCCGAGGGACGTCTGTAGGCGCAAAGATCCGTTGCCGAGTACTAGTATCGGGTATAGAGGACGTAAGAATCAACCACGTATGTAGAGAAAGACGCTTACACAGAGCATGGGCATACAAAGCCCACAAATTAGAGATGCGGTATTGCAGAGCCTGAGCGGAGCGAACACGGTTGTTAACACCGCATTTTCAGAGAACTTAGAGAATTTGAAAGGTACTGCCTGAGCGGGGAGCGACGTGATACAGAGAGCTTCGCCTGGAAGATAGAGCACGAATCGCTGAGGCTGAGCGATGTGAAGTGGCACAGATCAGGTGTGGAAGGTAGTGTTGAAGCCGCCACTGGCCACAAACAATCAGAACGCCTACCCGCTCTTCTGGTCTCGTGAAGCGAACCTACTGCTTTGATCACAGTGCTCCAAACCAGCCTGCACAGAGACGTATTGGTCATGTCGTACCCTGTGGGGGGAACCGAGCCCAGATATGGGGGCGTACCGACGAGCTTCCTCTTTTCGGATATCGGACAACGACCAGGCACTGTGAAACCCGAGTAGAGCTGTGCCCCAAGGCGTAGGCTTCGGACCGCGAGCACGCTCGCGCAACGACTTTCGCACTCACTTTTCCAGTGTAAGACCAACCGAGCCGGTCGTCTCCGTGAGCCCGCGATCGCGTGCCCGCGCCGTCGCGGAGGAATCGGAAGAATGGCACAACGATAAAGGGTGGCGATATAGACAGCCGTCTTCGTCGAATGTTGAACAATCCCTAACGCCGGTGAATGGGAAAATCGCGTCAGAGCAGAGATGTTACGAGGTTACCGGATGTAGCGGGCTGCTTACTGTCCCGCGTCAATGTTCGTGAGATCCATGATGACGATGAGGTTGTCGAGAAGAATGAGGCTGTCGCGGCAGACGTGAGCGACTTTCATAGCACCGAAAGCGACGACTGCATACGCAGATTGCATTCGCGAAGATGAGTTAAGACGGTGAGGCATGTGTTCGAAATGGCAGAGAACCTGTCGAGATGTCAGTATAGCACCTCCGACACCCTTGCAACCCGCACGCCTACGTTCGCAGCCTGAGCCACGCTGAGACTGATAGCGTTGGCGCAGATGGACGCCTCGAGCGCGCCCTGCGCAAGATATCGCATTCGAAAAGCGCGTTCGGACATTGCCTCGGCGTCAGGAACGCCAGGCCATGTTTTGCACGCGTAGCCCAAGGCGAGCAAGGCGTAGACAAGCGCCGGTGATATATCACATCGCGTTTCGGTACGAGAAAGACTGAGCGAGGCGTAAGCGCGAGTGAAGCCGAGCGCTGAGCACAAGCTGCAAGTGTCGGACGGACCTTTGCAGAAGCGCCGGCACATTTAGCTGCTCTCCGACGAACTCTTGTCCAACTATGGAGAAAATCTTAGACAGGATCCCCATGCAGAGGGAGTCTACGGAGACTGGAAAAGACGCACAGTTGACGTAGAGTACCGATTGGAGGACGTTGAACAGCTGCTGAGACGCCGCATTCCGATCCAGTCCCTTCGCGATCAGCTCGTCGGCGAGCGCGTCCCAGTAAGTCACTCGCATGTAGGACATTGCTGGCTGGCCAACGGGTGACGGGATTGTTGGAGGGCCGCCTGCGGATATGAAGGGAAGTGCGCAGCAGGGCGAGCTGGCGAGGTCGGGAGTCGCGAGGGAGCCGATGTACGAATCCGAAAGGGACGGTGGAGAGGAGAAGGTGAGGGTAGGCTGAATCATTTTCGCGAATGGTCAGACGTCGGGTGGGGCTCTTCAGGATCGATCAACGCACTGGAGGACGGTCGGTGTCTGCAGACGTGCTCGGTGTGTCGCTGCTCCTGGCTATCGTCTGGCACACGGCATACGATTGAGAACCATGCAAGGCGGATTATTTCGAAGGCGCTCTGCTTACCGCTGAAAAATCGGCAAGCGAGACCGGAGCAGGGTATCTCGGCTGCACGGTTGGTTCAACGGCCACGCGATGGGTCCCCCTGAGCCGAGGAGTACGATCAGAACCTCGGGTTCGTCTGCAGTAAGATTTATTTCAGCCTCAACGAGCACCACGTCCCACGACTAAGCTACCTGGGGACGACGCACAAGGTATCCGGGAATCTGCACTCTAGTCCCCGTTCCTGACATCGACTGCACGGTGCGTCGCCTATACACTTGTTCTTGCCTTTCCTACACTGGAGACACGACTTGCTCCGCCGCGGCCTCTGAAATTAGTCTATGGGGGGCGGCCCTTTCGTTCACTGCTTGGACGGCCCGTGTTCCCATAAATCGTCAGCGGGTGAAGGCTAAGCGCGGTGGGATCTGCTGGTCGTCCCCAAGGCACCAGAGCGAATAAGCGGCGGGAACGCCCGACTGACCATCTCTCTCTTGCGAGTCCATCTTTGGACGAGAAGGAAATTTCGGAGGGTATTTGAGAAGCCCAGAGGGGTTTGGCAGGGAGGGGAGATTTGCAAGGGGAGGATCACGAAGCAGAGCGAGATGGAGCGAGAAGATGTACCGGCTGGACGGCGAGGGGTAAGCTTTTCGGATGCCGCGCTTGGCCAGGTGCATCAAGGTGCACAGTTGCAGAGCTCCAGTTTCCATGAGGTGGTCAGTCACGTGGAAATGCGGAATGCTTCCCTTGGCCGCCCGCCCGGGCGCATGGAACGCTCGAAGACTTCGGCGAGAAGCACAGCGCCTCGCGGGCACGGAGCACTGCCGCCCTTGTGCCTGCGCCGCCTCTGATTCTGGCGGGGGATCATTGCCCATCGGCCTCGGCGGTTGCCGGCTGCGAAAGGTACTTGCGACGATGATAGCAAGAAGATGTCCATTACCGATGCGCCAGACCTCACCTTCGAATATGATTCGAGCGACGACTCGCCGCCAGGATCCGTGCGCGTTTGCACGGCCAAACACAGCTTATCACGAGCGTCAGCATAAAGCCGCCCCACTTGACCTGCGAATGCGAGCGAACACATGCCCGGGGACGGGGCGTGGTTAGTGTCGCGATGGAAAAGAATCTCGACACTGAGAATATCGATCACTTCCAGTGAACGTCCCGGCAAAGATCGATGTGTCGAGTCAAGTTGAGTCGGGGCTGCTTGAGGTGGCTGCCTGAGAGAGGCACTCGAATTATGCGGCTACCATTTGCTTGCAGCCCGTGCCCGCCGCCTGCGAAGCGTACTCCTCCACAACCGTAAGTTGTTCATGGGTCCCGCAAAGTCGGGTTTCACACCCTCGAAGCCGTGCCATGGGAACTCCAACGCGCTCAGGTCAGAGATGAAGATGGTCAAGGGAAGAACGTCCTTGTTGAGGGAGAAGAGGCGGATGAGGCGCGCCCAGCGGTCGGAGGAGAAGGGACGGGAGAAGACGCGCCGGAGGAGGGCGTGGCTGCCTTGGGTTGGTGAGAGCAGGCTGGCGTCCATGGAACACTCAGGAGAGGACATGATGGTTGGAGGAAGAGGAAGACCAGCGCGGTTCCCTTCCACCTCCTTCATAATTTCACCGGTGCGGCCTTCAACACCAATGTTAAGGCAACCATCCTGGCACGCTGCTCCCGGGGGTTTTTTTTTTTGTTTTCCGGCATCATGACATGTGTTTATTGTGGTCATAGCAGGTACAAAGGTTTGTACCCAATGAAGACATGCGAGGGACGAAGACCTCGTCCGGCTTGACACGCAGTCTGCCGCATAGCCCTCTTCCTGCGATGGTCATAAAAAAGAAGAGGTCCATGACCCGTGACTAGCTAAGGTCTAAATAGCCCCATGACTATGCAGGGCCAGACCGAACCCAACATCAGCCCGCAGCCAACATTGACAAGTCTAGTCGGTAGGCATTCTGAATATGATCAAGTGAGGTCTCCAGAATGCGATGGAGAATCTACATTCTCCACATACTTTGTCCTGCTGGAGCTGTGACGATGATCTGCTGATTGGGCAGCGGAAGGACAGGTGGCTGCAACCCGCTGGCTCTCCCAGCGCTGTCTCCGTCGTCGCCAACGCTAATTAGTGCACCAACCAATACTCTCTGAGCGGTACGTGAATCCCCCGAGACAAAACACGATCTGGGCATCGAGGAAGCACTGCGTACCTAATGAGTCTCTCTTCGATCATCTCCGTTTGGTTCCGAGGACATTGAAGCGCTTCGCCGCACCGTCTGACATTTGTACCTCTGTGACTGAATACATTATGAAGTTCCTACGAAGCTCACACAAACTTCACCAGAATAAGGAGCAGTTCCTTTGCTATCTCCCGAGCCTCACGGCTCCATACTCTGCCCCGCCTGCCCCTTCCACGTCGAGGGCCCGGCCCAGAACACCGCTCCAGTTGTAGTCGAAACCTTCGCCAGGCGCTAGGTCCTTCTTCCAACCAAACTCCCTCTTCGTGAAGTCGGTGACGGCGTCTCCAATCGGTGCGAAGTTCATGAGCCGGTCGTCGCCCTGCTTTTCAGGGTGCTGCGCGAGTAGCTCGTGCAGTTGGTACTGCTGAGGGCCGTTTCGGTCGAAGAGGGCACTTGCGAGGAATGCGCTTTAGTTGTTCCTTTCCGAAGCGGAGGAGAAGTTAAGATTTCCAGATATAAAATACGCACATTCCGTCAGAGTTGCTCGGGGATTGATGGAGAAGAGCGAGTTGCCAGGTAGTAAGACGCCGTACGTGTTCTGCAGGGCCTTCGAGCCCGCGAACGACGCAGGCGGACGATCTTGTTGCAGATGAAGACCTCGGGCGTGATGAGACCTCGAGGAGAGGCACGAGTGTTGATGCGAAGGCGTTGGTGGCGTGGATGACCGTTGGCGTCGTCGTACTGCCGCGCGGCGTGTGCACTGCCCACTGGCCGGGGGACGTAGCCGAGGGGAAGACGGGAGGTGGCCGGCGTGTGGGTTTGCAGGTTTAGCCCGAGAGGGAGGGAGACGTTGAGGAGGTGAGCGACTGCGCCCTTATGATGTTCAGCGTTCAAGTGGAGAGACGCAGGAACGATGAATCTATATCCCCCAAACGCACCGAGCTTCCATGGATACAGGCTCGCCGCCTTCCAACGCCATACCGCGTGGGCACTGGGAAGACGGGAAACCTGAAATCAGATACCAAGCAGTGAGCAATCAACCTTTGTCGCAGATAAAAGAGCGACCCTACCTTCGCAGCTTCCGCCTTGTCCGTTATATGCTCGACGTGGCTCACATCCCCTCCGGCTGCGAAGTAGCGCTCGAAGGCGCCTTTTCCCGCTTCTGCGAGTTCCTCCGTCATGGCGACGTCCAGCTGTAGGGATCGCAGTCAGTCAACATTTAGGCTTGTCTTCAAGGCAGTCTGTCTCCGCACTGTGTCGCCCACCCAAAGTTCGCAGTCGACCTTTCCGCGCTGGATGAAGTCTACGGTGGTCCGAAAAGTCTTGCCTTCGTTTGCTAGGATCTGAAGCGTGATCGGCAGTGTTCGGTATGAGAACATTGACATGCATACCCGTCGGCTTACCTTCAACGCTTGCTCTGCTCCGAACTGCGCTTCGTCTTTCATGAATCCTCGCCACTGCAGCTATCTCAGCGCTCATTTGAGGCTACACAAGCTGAATTTTGATTCACCTGGTCAGGCTTACAGTGTCCTGCATTGCGGCCAGTCGCGCCACTGCACGTCTCCCGCGCCTCGAGCAACAAGACCGATTTCGGCGGGTCCGGGCCGTACAGCAGCTGGTAGGCGATCAACGACCCCGAAAACTGTGAAACCGTCCGCTTAGCATGCATTCTTCTTATCAAAAGCAAGCCGGCGCGAAAGCTCACCCCCGAGCCGATGACGACCACGCCAGCCTCAGCGGACAGCTCCGGCGTCGAGCGGTGATCGAGGAGCGGGTTCGCTCGGACGCCCTGGAGCCAGTATGAGAGGCTTGGGTGCGGGACGGCAGCCGCGGGGCAGACGAAGACGCGCGCGGAGTGCACGTGGGAGCTTCCCAATGAGGGGAAGCGTGCTCGAAGTGGACGTGGTCTGTTCTCGACTGTCGTAGTGCTCGGCATGGCGATCGATGTAGGCGTGAGACGCGAAACGAGCTGTGGAAGTTGAGCAGGAGAGACCGATGGTAAGAGGCCACGCTCTGGATGCGGCGGTGTTTGAGGCAAGACGAGGTGGAGTGGGAAGGAGGAAGCACTGGTCATGGACAGTCAAGAATATGTAGGAGCACGATCTGACAAGACTCGCGTGATCGGAGCTTCCGGAGGTGCAATGTCCACATGCCGCGGATATGTACTGACCGATAATTGCAAGCAAGGCAACATCCAGAAAATTGCGTGGGTGCTGGGATTACTGCCATATGTGGTGGCACCCCGTGAAACCCCAACGCAAGTGGCCCGGCAGTACTTGTCGGCTGAGCTAGCAAATCCAAGCAAAGAGAAATGCGAAAGCTGCTCCGACAACATCGTTGATCCATATTCCATACTTCCCTCAAGCGCCACGAATTTCCCCTCCATCTCCGCGCCGCGCTTCCCCTCCAC
>JTLS01000095.1:0-32015 GCA_000826855.1 Basidioascus undulatus | reverse complement strand
CGAGTCTCCTCTTTCATCCCGTCCGCCACCACTCTCGTTTCTAACACTCGCAGTCGAAACGTCCACTCCGCCATAGAAAACAAGGGCGCCTACCTAAACGAAAGGCACCGCCTCCCCCTCACCGCGCCCGCCCCGCCCCTGCGCGACCTCTCCGACGCACTCCTCGGCGTCGAGTGGGGCGCGGACAGGACGGAGCGCACGCTTCCCCTGAAGCTCAGGAGCTTCGAGCGGCTCGTCGCTGAGCCGAAGAAGGGGGGCCGCATGGCACACGGGCTCAGGAGTTTGGGCGCCGCGAGTCTGAATTATTGTATGGTTGCGAGGGGGGGGCTGGACGCGTATTGGGAGATGTGAGTGCGCTTGGTTGGAGGCGGGAGAGATGCTGATAGGGGTTGGAGGGTAGCGGGTGCTGGCAGTGGGACGTCTGCGCCGGTGCGTCTTCTGCCCCCTTTGTCCTTGTTCGACTGGGCGATGTGTATTGACGGAAATGTGGAACCCCCCGGCAGGCATCGTCATCGTCCAGGAGTCCGGAGGAAAGGTGTACGGTGCGCAGGGCACGCCGCTCACGGGCGAGGTGGACGCGTCGCTCCTCCTCGGGCGCAAATACCTCTGCGTACGCGCTATCGGGGACACAGCTGTGCGTCTGCGTCTTCCTTCTCTTCGACCCTCTTCTTGTCTTTTCAGCTTGTTCGAGGACTGATTCATGCATTCGGGCGATAGGACGAGAAGGGCGTGGACGCAAGCAAGAGGATCGCGAAGGAGTTTTATGAGACTGTGCAGGAGTGGGAGGCATGAGTGCGGATATCGATGCGGACCGATGGATAGAAAGGAACGGGTGTGTGAATGTGCCAGGTGAGATGGAGCGGAGTGATTCATCGGATTCAATTCTCAGCAGACTGCGACGTTCAGATGGGCGTTGATTGGCACGCGGCCGGAGTGGAGTTGGTGGTCGGCTTTTCGCACTGCGCCGGTGAGGATACGAAAGCCCGAGAGTTAATCTCCGTCTCCAGTCAATCTCCTCGGACGTCTCGTACAGCCAAGTGCATTTCGTGGTCCTTGAGCGCTGAATGCGTATGCTATCCAAACGCACGGAGGGAGCACACCGACGTGGTCTCGAAAGCCAGACCGTCCCTCACGTGCAGCGAGAGCGAGTGAACGAATGTGGATCTTGGGAGGGGGGGAGTGGACGGTCGACCCCTTCCACCCCCCGATCCAAACAAAGTCAATTCGCGCGCTCGCCTCGCTGCTCACATCAGGTCGACCGTCTGGCTTTCCAGACTACACCGACATGCGTCTGGTCAGGCTGCCTTTCTCAAGAACCGGACCGGCTGCAAATGAGGTTGGCGGTTTTCGAACAACACATATTGAATCATACAGATCCATCTTTCGAATCTTCAAGAAATACAACTTCCCTTTCCTCTCGACTGTGCAGACGGAAGGACAGACGGAAGGCGAAACAGAAACAGATCAAAGCGACTTCCTCGGCGTGATGCGCACCGGGAGCGGGCCTTTCGTCGCCCTGGGAAGCAGAACAGAGAGCCACCACCAAGTCAGTTACGGTGGGACTTTTTACTGAAACCAGATGCTCACGTTTGATGTTCTCCAATGCTGTCCTCGAAGTGCAACGGCTCCCATCCTTTAACCGGCGCGAAGTCGAACCGGCTGAGCAGGACGGGCAGGACGATGCGCATCTCGTTCAAGGCGAACGGGCGGCCGACGCAGTTGTAGACGCCTGGAGAATACAACTTTAGTTTATGCATGTCCCACTGCGTCTGATGACTGTGGATATCGAAGCTCACCTTTGCTGAAAGAGAAGAAACCAGGATGTGAGTTGGGCGGGGTCTACGAGCCGTCGAGCCAGTGCGAAGGACGGAAGAGGTGGGCGCTGGTACGGTAGGCGTTTGACGTGAGCGAAAGCAAAAGGGGGTGGAGAGAATAGAAAGTGCAACTCACTCTTTTCCGAAGCTGCACTCGTCACGGTGCAGCACGTAAGTGGGAAGGTACACCGTCGTGCCCTCTGGAACGAGTCTGCAACGGGTCGTCAGGTCTCGCTCGCTTGCCATGGCAAAAAGGCAAAACCGCACACTCCTCCAATCATCCCCCCTCCGCTGCCCGGGGGAGGCCTCCACGAAAACCCGATGAGACCGTCAGGAGCGAGCCTCAGCATCTCGTCGATCACCGCGGAGAGCAGCGGCAGCTTCGCGAGACCCGCGACGTCCGTCGGCTCGATCGCGGCGGTGTCGAGCTCGGCCTGGAGGTCGCGCAGGACGGAAGGGTGCTGGATCATGGTAGAAGAAGACCTTCGTGAGGGTGAAGGCCGTCGTGTCGGACCCTTTAAATCCGCGGACGTCAGCGAGCGGCTTCGTTTGAAACTCTGCCAGGTCACGCACCCGCAACGACGATGAGGAAAGTTTCGGAGAAAAGAGTAATCTCATGGGCTTCTTGCTGTAGTCGTCTTCGCTGTCATCGGACATCTGCGACGAGCCGTCCGAAATGTCAGCAGACCGAGCTTTGCCTTGCTCCGACTGTGAGCACTCATGATATGCGAGAAAATATCCTTGGTTTTCGCCCCCTCCTCGAGCCTCCTGTTCATCACACTCGAAACAGCGGCGTGGAATGCCTTCTGAGAAGCGGGATAAGGCAAGAGACGCTGCAGTTTCTGTGAGTCGGCCTGCATGCCGCAGCCTTCACCGGTGTTTCTCATTGCCCGTCTCACAGGTTCTTCGGAGGCACAGACCGCCTTGAGCTAAATGGCGACCGACATCATGGCCGACAAACCCTTGGGAAGGGGTTCTTCAAGCTCACGGTCCGTACCGTTCCCCAAGATGCAACGCATTCAGTCCTTATCCTCACCCGCAGGCCACTCGGGACGCGGGCAACCTTCTTTCGAGAATGCACCTTTCTGCGTGGGCAAGTACACGCGGCTTTCGAACAACCTGCTCACTTTGAATAGAGCTGGCTTATCCTCCAACCTTGGCAAAAGCACGTAGCGAACATCCTCGCATACATACCTTAGATCAATATCGGCCCAACCGGTCTGCTTCGCCTCCTCCTCGAGCAGGTCCGCAAGCTGCTGGGCGCGCTCTACCGTCCCGGGAACGTACGACGATAGCGCAGTGGAAGTAAAGGCTGTGTGACTTCCGCCGCTTCGAATTCAGTATGGCGGTTGCGGGCAACGAGGACATACAAATGCGCTTGCCTCTCCCCCAATTCTTCCTTCGCCTGTCATGCTCTTCCCTCACTCGAGTCGAATGCAGTGATGCACCCTTGAACTCGTCAAGCTTGGTCAAGAGGCCTTCAAACGGTCAGAGTGCCAGCCTGCCAGCTCAGCAACGCCAGTGATCCACCGTTGTAGCTCGGGCCCTTCACCCAGTTCTGACCATGCACGATCGCGACGGCCTGGGGGTGACGGACATTAACCTCGTTCGGACCTGAAGGCTCCCCAAATATATGAGTTCAGCTGCGCTCCTCCAGAATAACTGGAAAGCAGGCGCACCGGTCCGGACAAAATCCCCGTACTTCTCGTGCAGCTACATCAAACGACGATGGCCGTTGGTGTTGAAGGCGATCTTTGCACGCCAGAACATGCTCAGCTTGGCGATGGTGGGACCCGGCTAAGATTACCAACGAAAGTTAGCCAGCGCAGCAGCACATTCGAGCCAAAGTCCGCGACTGACGATCTTGGCGAGCGGGTGGAACGGCGAGAGGCGGTAGCATCCGATGGAGGATGCTGAGCAGGTAGAACAGGACCGGTGCGGGCGGATAGATAGGATGACTGTGAACAGGATGAAAATGGCGCGGACGCTTATAGGCTAAGAGAAGCGGAACAGGGCATGGTGGCGATGCGCAGCAGGACGGGGTCGAGCACGGGATGAATGAGCTTGAGCATTGTGCGTACTGCGAGAGGACTATTAGGGATGAATAATGCTTAAAAGGAAGATATATTGAGCGCGAGTGCCCAAGGGAGAGAGGGGTAAGCCGGCCGCGAGGCTTGGCCAGCAACGGGGTTCGAAGTTCTAGGTCAACGGAACCCGGGTCTGCCCCAGAAGGTGTCCACATCAGAAGGTGGACGACCAGCGTTAACGGAATTGGCGCCTCATTCAGTCCACCAAGCACACTAATCAGCGACGAAAGCCGCCTGTCGCGTGAGGACGTTTCCTACGGGATAAATCTGCGGCGAGCTCGGCACCGGTTTACGCTCGCTGGACGGCCCTGTCCCGTTGGACGTGCACATGGCGGTGTTGAAAACCGATGTTATGTGCTTCAACACAAACACATAAGAAAGAGCCCAGAACGGACGTCGGTAACAAGTTGTGCTTTTCAGTGCCAGCGCCCCAACGACGCATCGGAGAATCGGCTGTGTCCAGTTTGACTGGAAGGAATGGAAGAACGGCGAGATCCTACCTTCAGCACTGGATAGGTATCACGGACTAGGATTTCATAAAATTCTCCTTCAAGGTGACTTCCGCGTGATCGATCGCCTCGACACTCGTAGTGGTCAAAGTTGAGCAATGCTCGTCTCCCGCGTTCTGTCGCTTCTCAAGTCTGGCAACCTTGGGCATGACAATCGAGTACTGAATGAATTTAAAATTCGGCAATTTAGAATATCCAAGTATCAAGACTCAGGCCAGACGTTTAGTAGCATGGATCGAACGGGCAAGCATGTCGTACACCAAGTGACAGCCTTCCTCTATAGAATGCAAAGATACTCTCATTACTACCAAATTACACTGTCTCGGGTACCAGACGTCTCCAACCTGCGCTAGAGGCAGTGCCCATCGGTCATGGTTGACTATTCCGACGTGTACGCTGCGTAGGAGCTCCGCTGCTTCTCTCGCCTTTGTTCGCTATCAGGTACAAGTGTGGCGAGTTTCAGGAAGGTGTACACATGCCACCCCGCCCTATTTTGTCCCTTCGCCGAGCATCTACGGCTTCGTCAACAGTCTTACGGTAAGCTCTACCGCGGAGTTGTGCCGTACTGTCAGTATTTAGCGTCCGCTTGGATGCTGGAGGCGATTATCTACAAAGTTTCAAAAAGATCTATCGGCCGCGCATTGTTTTGGAAAGCATGGTCTAGGCATCGCGACTTGCGTAAAGGTGCAATGCTCAGAAACCCCACGCTGCAGCTCCACCTGAGGCAAATCAACCCAGCAGCTAGACTGCACGAATTTGTTACTATTCCTTGGTCCCAGCATTAAAGAGTATTTATTCTTTTTCTTAAACACCCGTAAACTTTATTCCTACTAATGCTCACTTTGCAGATTGGACAAGTCAGTTGGGTGGAACAATGGCGTACTTCTCGATGTGCTGACTCGGACATGTTTTTAGCTCAAGAGGCCTGTCGGCGAGCACTGTGACTTTAAAGTTTTGAGCATTTGAGCTGTGTATTGACCCGCAGAAGACGATTGTAAGAAATGGATCGAAATAGACGGCAGCGGAGCAAGAGACTCTCGGAAGACTAGAGTACTAAGTACTGTAACAGCGCGCTGGGTCACTGTGCTGGACACGGTGCAGGTCACTTGCGTCATCTCCTGTGTCTGTCCTCCGCCAGCACACCGCTTCTTTCCTCTCCCCATCGTCTTCCACTCTAAGCACATCACATCCTCGTACGTCGCCATGCTGCCCGCCTTTCTGGCCGAAGGCGGGCGTATCAATGTGCCATGTGCCATTCCCTCCCACTCGTAGCTTAAGCTGATGTTAGCCTTTGCCGGTTCCCAATTCCCTTCGCGCGTTGTTCCTCCACCTTCCATCTTCACTTCCTCCCACTACCTCGCCCAAAATGATGCCCACTTTCGCCCGTCGCTTCGCATCGACCGCCAGAATCATGTCCAACGTCTTTGTGAGTAGCTGTGTCATCCTCGTTGCGGCTATGGGTCGCTGAAGGATCCGCGTCGGTGCAGTTCGACATCTCCATTGGCGGCCAGCCGTGAGTTCGCTGTGCTACTGCCGCTTCTTGTCCTCGGTGTCTAACCGAATATTGCTCTCTCTAGTTCGGGCCGCATCACCTTTAAGCTCTAGTTCGCCGTGTTGCTACTGCTGCTACCGCTGCTCATTCTGACCATTGTCCTCGTTCTTCCACAGCGACGACGTTGTCCCGAAGACTGCGGCCAACTTCCGTGCCCTCGCTACGTGCGTGTAAAATGCTGGACAAGAGTTGCAAAGTGTTTTCTAACGCTGGGTCTTTTCTTGCCTCCTCTCCTCCTACCCCAAACTTTCCCGTTCCACCATGTCGGGCGGCCACACAACAGCGGCGAGAAGGGCTTCGGCTACGCCGGCTCTGGCTTCCACCGCATCATCCCGGAGTTCAGTGCGTTAGCTCCCAAGCTCTCCCGTTGCATGTTATGTCGCTAACGCTGTATCAACGCGCAGTGCTCCAGGGTGGTGACTTTACCCGCCACAACGTACGATTGCAGTCTGAATCCGCAGTGACTTGTTGCTGACTCCTCTGCGCTTCCAGGGCACTGGCGGCAAGTCCATCTACGGCGAGAAGGTCAGTTTACGGTCGAGGCTTCTGGCGTGTCTGAACTGAGACTGATTGCTGCTCTGGCAAATTGAGCAGTTCGCGGACGAGAACTTCAAGCTCCGCCACACCAAGCCTGGCCTCCTCTCCATGGCCAACGCCGGCCCCAACACCAGTGCGTTCTTTCTGCAGCGGCCGAAGCACTGGGAAGTGGTTGCTAACTGCCGAGCCAACGAACAGACGGCTCCCAGTTCTTCATCACCACCGTCGTCACCTCGTGGCTCGACGGCAAGCACGTCGTCTTCGGCGAGGTCGTCGATGGCATGGACCTCGTCAAGAAGATCGAGGGCCAGGGCTCCTCCTCCGGCAAGCCCCGCCAGCCGGTCCAGGTAAGTGTCATTTTGTCTTCGCAAGCGTATCATTCGCTCACAACGTATAAATCAGATCACCAACTCTGGCACCGTCTAAGCTGGAGTCGCCGGTCTCGTTTTCCCCCCCTTTCTTCGGACTTTTGTGTGAGGAGAATAGGAGGAGGGATGAGCGTATGATGTTTCGGTGAAGAACAATGAAAAGCGGTGTTAAGCAGCAGATGTGTCCAGTCTCCGTGTGGCTCGTGGCGTTCGCTGCATCATGAGGGAGCACCCACGCGCGCTCCCAATGCTCCCGTGGGCGCTGCCTGAGTTTCCTATACCCAATTACTCTTGCCTTCCACCCGGACCATTGGCGCGCTGGGTTCGTTGCACGACGAAAATCGCCACAGCCCCGACTGCAGTCCTCAACGTCACTTTCACCGTGACAAGCCTCGTCTGGCTCTCGACGCCCGACTGCCATTTCCGGCTTCCTCGCCTCCTCCGGAGTGGCAGATCAGCGCTTCGCTTTCTCTAACATGTGTACCGCTCACGAATCCCTGGTCGCGCATGTATTATGTATTGCATCGCATCGCCCCGTAAATGTGGGACGGAGTGACCTGTCCGCCTGCTGTCCATTTTAGGGATCACGGCTTCGGCTCGCTTGGACCGCTCTGCTAAATAAAGGAGCCATGTTCCCATCTTCGTTTCTTTCTCCTTCCTCATCCTCTTCTCATCGTCTCCTCGTTCATCCTCTCCCTCCATTCCCGCCGTTCTTTCTCTTGTCCCCTCGAGCCGACCCCTCACCGCCACACGCGACCCGCATCACATTCGCTCATTTCAGTCACTCGTTCATCCCCTTCGTTCTGCGACGTTCCCGTATTCCGATTTAGCAAGATGCAGATCTCCATCGTCACGCTCTTCACGCTCACCTTCCTTCTCGCTGTCGTCTCGTGCTTGTCGCGCAGCATCCATGACTCTCGCAGTGGGCGCCTCGAACTAACGATCGCTTCTCATTCACGTAGGGCCCGTCCGATTGGCAGCACGCAGCTTGGCCACAGCACCCACCATCGCCGCTCTCACCGTCACGTCGCGCGGGCCGCGGGCACGCCCGTCATGAAGAAGCGGGGGCGCAAGTGCAAAGCCAGGCCTACCGCTTCTGTGGCTGCCCTCGACTACGCTTCGGGTTCCTCGGCATTTTCTGCGTCTACCACCTCAACTGCGTCGTTGGGCACGCCCTCTGATACCACTTCCGTTGCCACGTCGACCGTGTCGGCTGCCTACACCCCGTCTTCGTCCTCCTACGTTGCTCCTACCTTGTCTTCGACGTCGTCCTACGTCCCCCCGACCAAGACCTCGACTTCGTCCTACGTCGCCCCGACGTCTTCGGCTACTCCTACACAGGATACCTCGTCCTCCGCAGCGCTTGCAGAGACTTCTTCCGCCTCGTCTGGCGGCTCCTCGGGTTCGAGCGGTTTCAGTGGCCAGGCCACGTATGTGTCTTGTTTTTTTGGCCTGTTTCGCCGAGGCTGACTTCATACCCATAAGCTTCTACGCTCCGGGTATGGGCGCATGCGGAGAGACGAACTCCGGCTCGGACTTCATCGTCGCCATCTCGCACGAGCTCTTCGATTCTGCACCGGGTTACAACGGCAACCCCAACGAGAACCCGTGAGTCTTGCATTGCACTACGCAAGAATGGATATATCTGAAATTTGGGAATTCTTCTCAGCTACTGCAACAAGAAGATCAACGCGCACCTCGGTGGCAACACCGTGTCGGCGACCGTTACTGACCGTTGCGAGGCGTGTGTCTGGGGCGACTTGGACTTCACTGTGCGTTCATCTCACTGTCTATGGGCTGTGGGTCACATTGCTGACTCTCGCTCGTGTCGTTCACCCTAGTCGACCGGGTTCCTGGCTCTCGTGGAGGGTATCGTCCAAAACGCGGCCTCTGGCCTCAACATCGGTCGTGCCAGCGACATGACCTGGGAATGGGCCTGAACACCTTCCTTTTACTTCTTACCCTCACTCGTACATGGCTTGACGCCTTCTCTCTCTTACGTTATTGGGGCTTGATGCCTTACGCGCTTGATGCCGCTGGGGCTTGATGCTACTTTGGGTATATTTCGCAGAGCGAAACTGGTCGTTCCTTTGCTATTCCGCATGTGTGAGCCAACTGCTGGCTCGCAACGCTCGCAACCGCATTCATATTTCTTGTACTATTCTCGCATGGACGCCTCGCTTTGATAGGCGCGTCAATGTCTTCTCTAAGAGGGGACTGTTGCGAATTGTTGCAATAAACAGAGGTGCGCTTCGCTTTCCTCAGGCATTCATGAAAAGAATACGAGGATCGAAATTTCAATCATTTATCGAATAAGTCCTTCTGTTCTATATGAAATCGGAAGACGGAACCGAAGCGGACCTTTGAGGGCGGTGACGGCAGTATCGTCCAGTTTGCTCTTTCAAGCCAGCGGCATCATTGGGGCATGAGCTGTAACAAACTATAGGAAAAGACCGACCCTCATTGGAGTGTCAATTGCGTCTGCCTCTGTGCGGACAGCCTCGTCTGCACATCGCATTTCATTTCTCAATTCTCTCTTTTGGTGGCGGCCCACGCGGTGGCTCCACGCGCACTGACGGCTTCGGGAAGCACCGGCGGGATTAGCGGGCCTCGCCCGGCTCGTGGCGCGGCGCTGGCCCCCGGGCGCTCGGCTGCATTCCTGGGCTCACGCTCGCCATTGAAAGGGACGTGCTCACCGTTGCGACGTTCCTCCTTGCGGTTGCATCGGTCCTCGCAATTCTGCCCCTATGGGGATCAACTTTGACGGATTAATTGCATGTACTTTTGAATGGCCTGGAACCTCGCTCTGGCTCTCTGGGCCGCTGCAGCTGTATCGGTAGCTGCTCGTGTGCAGCATGGCTGGTCTGGCCCTTGTGCCTCGCCACAGAACTGAGGGGATTGGCGATTGCCTTTCAGATAGCTTCTAACATATATTCTGGGTGTCTTGAGGGCAGGCCACCCCACTGCCTATTTGATGCCCGTCACACAGCTCACGAATACAAGCTTTTGGGCACCCTGCCTCCTGTCCACCTGTAGGGGTGCCTGTTGTTGTTGTGAGGCTTGTATTGTTGAATTTTACGAATTGACATGGTTTAATGTCTAAAGTTCAAGCTTGAGTAGATACAGGCTTTAGTGACATTGCAAAAGCCCATTGTCACACAGCTCGCACGACCTCTTCCGACTGCACTGGCGTTATCGGTTCTTTATGTCTGCATTTCAGCTGAGGGCCAACATATCATAGCCGCGATGTGAGAACCTGATGATATTTTGCTTGGAACATTGATATTAAATATACACACACAGGCTGTTGCAGGCCCCATCCGTTGAGTCAACTGATACGGCAGTTGGACTAGAACGTAGCCTCATGGGGTATTCTGGAAGCAGTTTCAACAAGAGGGACCCCTAGGTAATTTGAAGTTTCCCGGAACTGTATATACCGTCAAACTGGAAAAGGCTAGCAGCATACACAATCTGCATACTGCTGCATTGCATGTGTACTGGCCGGTGCGAGATGTTCAGTTTCAGGGCCACCGATACATGTACGTTTTCCAGAAGTCCCAGGTTGTGCAGTCTTCATTTGGAAATCAACTAAAACTTTAAAATAATGAGAAATATCTTGTCCCACACTCCCTCTGTTCTACTCATGCCCCGCAAATGCCGTGATTCCTGGTTTTTGCCCAGCCTGCTAACGCCGCTGAGACTGGACTCCTGTGATAGATTGGCATCAGGGTTGGGGAATCTCGAAGCCACTAAAGTTTTAACTTCTCTAGGATTCATGGCTATGATGCTCCTAGGTGGGTGGTGACGAACCCCCGGTACGAGGGGTGAGTTTATCAGGTTGCAAGCTGAAGGCGCCGGGTGGGGGGGTGCGAGGAGGCGGATCTGGGGAGGGAGCTGCTTTGGGTTGGAGTGATTTCAGTGGGCGGACAAGATAAGATGTGAGGCAGTGTTGAAAACGGGGAGACGCACAGAACTGAGGAAGGCGCAGAGGGGACTGGCCAGCGCGCGTGCTCCTCCTCGAGGCCGTATGGCGAGTGCCCGAAGGCAGTCGGGTGGAGAGACGGAGTGAGTAGGACATGCTGGTCCTTCTCGTCCTCGTCCTCGTCCTCCTCTCCCTCGCTCTCGCTCTCGCTGCACTCCTCGACCACCAGTCCGCGCGCCTTGCGGACGCGGTCCGCGTTCGGAGGGATAAGGGCGAGGCTGGCAACCTTCATCTTGGCGGCCAAGCTCGGGGGGACGGCGGCGGACGAGTGGGAGGAAGTCGAGGAGAGAGTGGTGCGGCTGAGGCGGCGCTCGAGGGAGGAACAGTCCGAGGAGCGTGCGGGCGACGGGGAGCGATCGGTCATGGGGCGGGATCGATGGGGAGGGTAAGGGTGGAGGAAGAAGGAGGACGAGGAGGGGGCGAAGGAGGGCATCGCGATAAAGGCACGGGCAGGCCGAGAGAAGATTCGGGCTCGTGTGTTGCCGGTCAACGTTAGGCCAGGAACGTGAACGCCAGGCTCGACGTGGGGGTGGCGGCTGGCTGATAGCGAGGAGGCGTACAAATAAGGCGCAGAAGTATATATTCAGTAGGGCGGACGACGAGAAAGAGCGAAGAGAAAGGACGAGCGTGACGGTCGGCACCGCCCTCTTATCTCTGCACCTCGCGTCCTCCGAGTCGTCCACACGATCTTCCAGCATCAAGAACTTAGCCCGGCCTTGGCAGTTTCAAGTGCGCGTTTGAGGCAGTCTGCGCACAAATTCGAGATAGAGCTACTTTGAAAACGGCGAAGGGCGAAGGGTAACAGTCGAAGGGAAGAACCGGGACCGATCAGCAGAAAATGAAAGCACACTGCGAACTGTCTCAACCTGCATCGCGCAGCCGCACCCGTCATGCACTTGACACCGACCGTCGGCGCCTCCCATTCCTCGGTCCGCATCTTCTTCAGGGGCGCCTGAAGTTGGGAATGCAAGTGAACCATGCCAAAGACTCTGCAACGCGAGCCAAGAAAATAGCCAGCGGCGATAAGCCGCGTTTGACCAATCGCAGGCTGTTTCTCATCTCTCGACAAGCCGCTGGACAAGCTGGACCTGAGGCTTGACAGGGACTCGAGTTCGTCGTGTGCCCGCCTTGTACGAGGTTAACACGAACGTAGATGTGACTGTCCCCAACAAAGGACCTCTGAGACCGAGCCGGCCCGGCCCATGAGAGTACCGGCGCTTGAACTCTACGGTGGCAGCTTGGTAGTGGGCTTTCAGAGGAAACGATGTACATTGGTGGATTCCTAAGTAAGAGTCTAGAAGTTTAAAGAAAAGGAGCCAGTGGTGCCTCAGCGTCGAGGTTGTGTAGCTTTTCTGCAGCAGGGATGTGAAAGAACTCTGGCAATGTGGACGCTGCCTAACCGCCTGATGCTAAAAAGTTTTCCTTCACAACCTTTTCAGTAACGTTTAATGTCTTCACTTGAGTGAGTTCGGCGCATTGCGACGAGCCTGAAGTTGTCGAGGGTTACGATGCTTGAGCTCCAGCTTTAACCATTGCATCGCCGGGCGCTCGCTCCGCCCTCGTTCATGAGAGGACCACCAGAATCCGGATATGTAGCAACTTAGACGCAGTCACATCCAGGAAAAATACATGGACTATCGAAAGCTCGTCTAGATGCAGGCGCCAGTAGTAGTCGCGCAGCAGGGCTGAAAAATGATTGCAGCATGGCTCTGTCAAGTAATCCGACACATATGACAATGAATGGGACGACGGTTGCTTATTCCCACCATCTCGCTCATGTCGGCCTTCCATAGAGGCTTTCTCGAGGGGGGAGGGGTTCGAAAGACTGCTGGGTGTCACCGGTTTCTGACGTGCGTCTGACATCCGTCAAATGCTGAGGGTCCGACAGCGACACGTGCGACACACCTTTTCGGCTCTTGCGCTCACCCTCTCTTGCGCGTCTCTCGCGTGCCTATACAGCATTGGATGGCGATTGCGTCCCGGGGAATTGAAATGTCCGATATGCCCTCTGCTGCAGAGCCCGACGATACCGCTCGAACCAGCCAAGGCTGGGATCGCGCAAGCGTGGACTGGGAGGCGAACGACCCCAGCGACAGGCCGGCAGCTGGCGATGGTGAACGAGAAGGACTCTTGCCGGGAAGGGTGGCGGAGAGCACGGAATTGACTTCACGTAAGTCCAGTATTCGTTCTACAAGCGAACTGGGAGTACGTCCTGCTCAATCAGCGTCTGCATCGACCTCAAGCGGCCGGCCATGTTCGAGCACGGGTCGCTATCGCCTTCGTGCTGTTCGGCCTCATCAACAACTGTTTATATGTGGTGATACTTTCGGTAAACGTATACTCACCAAATGAGATGTACCAACGCCATGTCTGACATGAGCTTTAACGCGTACTTCAGGCTGCTTTGGGTGCGTGGTCGCTCTATCAATGCTGAATCCTGAACTCAACTGCTTACTCTCCAAAAGACCTGGTTCCAAGGGACACACCCAAAGGAGTAGTAGCGTTCGCCAATATAACACCGGCGTTGATCGCCAAAGTTGGCTGGCCGGTAAGTGTCTTCGCCATACTGCACTCACGCGTATCTCTCAGCCAAGTCCATCACAGTACTTCTCCACTGGCCCTGCACGCTATCGCCTGCGCATTCCCTCCTGCAGCATTTTGTCCTTCGTGGGCATGGTTATCGTGGCGGTCTCATCTTCTGTCACTGGTCGGCTCGCCGGTATCGCCGTTGCCAGTTTCTCATCAGGTGCGTATCGTCCGCTCCCGATACCACACTCCTTGGGGGACATTGAGTTTGACGGCCCCCATGTCCCCTAGGGCTCGGCGAGCTTACATACCTCCAGCTTTCCACCAATTTATCGAACGACCCAAGCCGTCGCGAAGGTCGGAAACCGCTGTCCGCGCTGGCTATCGCCTACTTCGCAACCGGAACCGGTGCAGCCGGCATAGGTCCGTCAGACTCTCGTCTTCTTCGCGTCTTACGCTTCTCTACGAAGCTTCGTTCTGACATGCCGTACGATGTGGGGAATGGTCGCAGTGGGCGCTGCCCTTTGGTGGCTGATCCGCGGCTGGGGGGTTACCCGCGCCTTAGTCGCGTGCTCGTTACTCCCTTTCATCATGTCTCTCGCCTACTTCACCATCCTTCCTCACCCACCGACCACATCGACGGCGGCATACGTCCCTCTTCCACCTGACGACCTCGCGCCTTTCCCGACCGGAGAGCGGCTCGATGCGCCCGAGCTCGTCGTCTTGGCTGAGCGGTCTCTAGATCTCAAAGCGAAGTACGCGCTCGCACGACCTCTAATCTGGCGGTTCATGGTTCCCCTCTTCACGGTATATGCCGCGGAATATACCATCAATGTGCGTTTTCGTCCGGCTTGCTTTCTCCAACCTCGCTCATTTGGTATTCCGCTTGCAGCAAGGCGTCGCGGTGACGCTTCTTTATCCTCCCGCATCCCCTTCGGAACACCCAATACTGGGTCATCTCATCCGGGACTTGAAGGACCATTACCCACTGTACCAGGTTCGTCTCACTGTTTCATCCTCTTGCGCGTCGATGATAGCTGAAGTCGTTCGTATGCAGCTCGTCTACCAAATCTTCGTCTTCATTTCACGCTCCTCGCACACTCTCCATGTTCCGCCGATACCCTCGTACCTTCTCTCGCTGCCCGCCTTCCTCCAGTGCATCATCCTTGCCGTGCTGTCGCTGGAGTCAGCGCTCGCCATCTTCCCGCAGAGCATCGCACTCAATCTCGTCATCTTGCTCATCTCGATAGAGGGGCTCTGCGGCGGCTCTGCCTATGGTTCGTCGAGATTTGTGGCCTATTGCGTCTTGCGGAAGCCTCCTGAATCACTCTCTGACTATCATTGGTGGGCCTGGTCGCATGGGCGCAGTGAACACGTTTTATTACATGGGGAGTCGGGGCGAGGAGCTTCACCTGAGCCCGGAAGAGAAGGAGTTTTCGATGGGCGTTGTGGGCCTGGCAGATAGCTTGGGAATAGTTGTAGCTTCACTGCTCGCTATGCCGGTCGAAATCGGGCTATGCGAGGCGCAAGCTCGCGCGGGTCGGGGATTGTGCAAACAGGTCTAGTACGAAGATGATGTCGTTTGGATTGCTGTCGACAGGCTGCGCTTACAATTGCTTGCTTCACACGGATACGGCGTTGGTGTGTGCGTGGCTGCGTCCCCGTCTCGTTTGGCTGAAGATAGTTTCGGACAGGGGCCAATTCGCTCTCAAGACGTCCAGGGACCCGTATGCTTTCATTACAATACTGCTATCTTCGAGCTCAACAGGGACAGCGCCGCGACCACCGCAACTGCGACCCACGCCTTTACACTCTGCCCGCCGTCCACATGCAAATCTCTTCCCCGGTCCAGCTGCTCTCCCGTCCACGGAGTCCTGTCTGTTCCTTCTGCTCTCGTCGGCGCCTCCTTCGCGCGTCCAGGCACAGCAGAATCGTCGGCGTCCTGTTCCTCCTGCGGGGGGAGCACGTCCACTTGGGCGACGCCGCCGAAAAAGTCCGTGAGTAGGACGTCGGCAAGGGAGGCATTGAAGAGGTCGGACCGGACGCCGGGTTCGGACTTTATTGCGACGGGGTCGTAGGAGTCGAACTGCACATTTGGATGAGCAAAGGTAGATACAGGAGGATGACAGAAACGTACAAAGCCCTTGAGCGTGGCGTTCGACGTTTTGCATATGTTCTCCAAGTGCGAGAGAGTAAAGTGCGTGAAGGCGTCGATGACAGCAATACCGATCTCCTTGTCGGCGTGGTGCTGCGACGGTAAGTTCGACGGTCAGGATCTTTCTGAAGGCGTGTGATGAAGATGAAGCCTGCGGACAGAATACGAGTTCTTGCCAAGCGGAGACGACCCGGTGGCGATGATGTTGGGCGAGTAGAGCTTCGAGTACATGGTGTTTGCTTGACAGGTGTCGATCATGAACAGCAGCCGGTTGTATCTTGGAACGAGAGTTCTCATGTCAGCGACTATGCGGCGGTGCAGGAACGGAAGAGATGAGAGGCCGCCAACATACCGCTTCTTTTCGTGCATCTGCGCAAACGCGTCGGCGAGATCAAAGGCGCTGATCTCTTCGTTGTCCTGAAACTTGAGGAACTCGTCGCCTCCGTGGCCGGTCATGAAGACGAAGACGTTAGAGCGGTCGTCTGAGAGCAGACGCTTCGAACGAGGTGTAGAGGGAGAATGACGGCCTAGTTGGGACATGGGAAGACGCGCTCATTAGCGAACATTCGGCAGGCATTGAATTGGAGCTGAGAGGCCATGAGTCTAGGCGGACTAGCGCATGTCTGGTCTGAGCATGATGAGCAACTCACCCGTGAGGAGTCGAATGACGTTTTCGACGTTCACTTCGTACCCGCGATAGTCCACCTCCACGCGCTCGCCGTACAGGTCGAGCTTCCGATCTTTGTTCGCGTACACCGCGCCGGGGAACTTATTGCGAGGATTGCAGGCGACGTCGTCAGGGAGCATGAGGATGATGTTGGAGTCGGGGATGCCGAGGCGCTTGACGGTGCGGTACCTGTGGCGGAGAGTCAGCACGGGAGAGCAGAAACTGGCAGCAAAACGCACATTCCCAAAGCGTTCGCCATATGCTGCAGTGCGATAATGTCATCGAATGAGCATGTGTTATGTGGGCGAGGCGTGCAGGGGGCGACGAACTCGATAGTTGAACCAATACCGCGAAGAGCTGATGAGCACAGCCCAGTTGTTAGTGTGACCGTCAGAGATCGCCCATGTTGATATTGGTAAGTAGTTGAGTGCGAGAAGAAGGAGCGTGAGTGGCAAGATGCTTCGAAGCCGCATCGTGCGAGATGGAGGTCAAGGAGAAAGCGGGCGCGGGCCGGTTTCGTTGACGACGCGTCAGATAGTTCCTTGCCGTAGTGCTGCGTAAGTCTGCAACTGATGGCCGCGCTCTCATATCTTGTCGAAAGAAATAAGCACAGTATAATGAGCAAAACTTGCACTGCTCTGTGGAAAAATAAAAGCTGCTGCCGTTCAGACACAGACGCGTCGCTAGTTGTTGTGCGCTGGCGCCCGCGCTGACATTTGCCTTCGGACCACCAGCGTTCTAAACTGGATACGTTTGCTCTTGGACTTCCATAGTAAATCACCAAAAGCTGATACATCATCGAACATCTTACGATCCATGCCCCTCTACTGGTTGCCGAACTGGACTATCACCCGATCCTTCCGAACTCACATCCATCTGCCGCCACTACCCTGCCATTGCAGTTGGGAACGCTTCACGAAGAAGAGGACCGCACCGCCGCCCGCACACGTGAGTCATCAAAAGATGTCTGATCATCAGACGTCGCACTACATTTACAAGCTATCGCTAAGCCTATCATCCCCGCTCTATCCGTCCCCCCCTTACGCCGTCGGCTGCTCAATGCTCGCCGCGATGCTCGCACCGCTGTTTAAGCGAGACCAGCCAATTAGTTACCGGTATGGATCAAGACACGATGAAGGACCCTGCGGGACTAACCGGTTGTCGGGGATCGCCAGGCCCTCAGGGAGGTCCTTGAAGAGCTTGCCGCCAAAGAGGACGGGGCCGTTCTTCTTCTGGAACTCCTTGATGCGCGCCTCGACCGTCGGCCCTGGAACGGAATGGCAGCGGTGAGCAACCAAAGCCACACGAGCGGCCCGAATAGAGCGATGAACAACTCACGGAAGTGACGCATCAGACCCTGGATCGGCCATGCCGCGGCGTCACCCTGTTAACACAGAACGTCAGCATCATGCTCATTGCTGGCCCGGCAGTGTTTATACACACGAGAGCGCAGATAGTGTGACTATGCGTGACCACGCATGTCAGCGAACTGCAGCTACGCACGAAGACGATTCCGAGAGCGCAAAAAGACGTACCCCTCAACCTGCTTGGTAAGCTCGAGAAGCATGTCGATCTCGCGCTCCGCCGCGCGGCCGGTCTTCATGCGGTTCATCATGTTGTACATCCAGGTGGTGCCCCTGCGAAACCAATTCGTAAATGGTGAGCGAGAGGTCTCTGGAACCTACAAAGGTGAGAAAGGGACGCACTCCCTGCAAGGAGTGCATTGGCCGCAAGACTCGTGCTTGTAGAACTGCGCGTCACACAGGATGTCAGAAAAACAACAGATGCGCGGCGACGGGAAACCAAATCGAATATGGTACCTTGGCGAAGCGGGCAATGGCAGCGATGATGTCGGTCGACTTGTCCATGACGATGACGGCACCCGTACCCAGACCGGACTGCGCGTCCTTGAGCGAGTCAAAATCCATGCTGATTGCGCGCCAGTGCCCCGTCGTCAGCCCCCGAGCCCTCCCATCCAGCACCCATGCGAACGAAGCACTCACAGAACTTCGTTACAGACTTTCGGGGGAATGACCGGCACGGACGAGCCGCCGGGGACGATACCGAGAAGGTTGTCCCAGCCGCCGCGGACGCCGCCGCAGTGCTTGTCGATGAGCTCGCGGAGGGGGATGGACATCTCCTCCTCGACGACGCAGGGATTGTTGACGTGGCCGGAAATGCAGAAGAGCTTCGTGCCGCTGTTGCGCTCGCGGCCGAAGCTGTTGAACCAGGCCGCGCCGCGGCGGGCGATGGTGGGCGCGACAGCGACGGTCTCGACGTTGGCGACGGTGGTGGGGCAGCCGAAGAGGCCGACGTCGGCGGGGAAAGGCGGCTTCAGACGGGGCTTGCCCTGCTTGCCCTCGATGGACTCGATGAGCGCCGTCTCCTCGCCACAGATGTACGCGCCGGCGCCGCGGTGGAGGTAGACGTCGAAGCCGTAGCCGGAGCCGCAGGCGTCCTTGCCGATGAAGCCGGCCTTGTACGCCTCATCGATCGCCTGCTGCACCCGCGCAGCCTCGAGGTGGAACTCGCCACGGATGTAGATGTACGCTGGGAGAAGGGGATGGAGTTTGAGAAATATGGGGAAAGACGGTGCGGTTATGTGCGCGGCGTAACTCACCAGCAGTGGCGTTCATCGCACGACCAGCGACCAAGCAGCCCTCAATGAGCTTGTGCGGGTCACCGCGCATGATCTCGCGGTCCTTGCAGGTACCCGGCTCGCCCTCGTCCGCGTTTACCACCAAGTACCGAGGCCTGCAGCGAGCCCCACCCACCATCAGCCACCTTCCCCACGCGCCCCCAGCCCAGACCATCACGACTCCAGCACTCACCGAGGGTCTTTCTCCCAGCCAGGCTTGTTCATGAAACTCCACTTCAGACCCGAGGGGAAACCGGCACCGCCGCGCCCGCGGAGACCAGAGTCCTTGATGGTCTGAATGATCCAGCTGTCGCCCTTCTCGATGATCTTTTTGGTGTTGTGCCAGTCACCGCGGGACTGGGCGCCCTTGACGCCGTGGTCGTGGCGGCAGTAGGCGTTAGTGAAGATGCTGTTTGTGCAAAGAGCTGCATGAGCGAGTGCTGGGCTGGGAACGCTCGGGAAGGAGGAAGACGCAACCGGTCTTGATCCCTGGCGGCAAGAACAGCATCAGCAAGTCAGCCCAAGCAGCATTTGCAACTAGAACAACTCACTTGAGACCACCATACCGACTAAACATCCATACACCTCACAGTCAGCTACCAGCTTCCCTCTCCTGCCTCTGCAGAGCGGCGGCGCTCACCGGACGGGCGGGTCCGCGACGGTGGCCAGCGACCGGGTGTTGGGGACCTGACGAGGCAGGACGCGAGTCGAAGTCCGGCGCAGCATAATGGCGGTGCCGAAAGTCGAAGCGGGGAGAAAGGGGCGGGCGATGGGGAGGACGAAGGTTGTGGTGATGAGCAGCCAAGGGGCGCCGGCGAGATCGAGCGATTCACGCCGCTCTGATTCGGCGAAGCCGGGCCTTCACAAGCCACAATGCAAAGACCAGAGATTTCTCACTTTCGCGAAACCTCCTCTTTCCCGGCACGGTTTTCCATTCTGAACTAGTACCGTCTCGACTATCCGAAAGCTGGCTTTCAACATAAAAAAAAGACATGGGAATCATATGTGGGATTGTGAAAGAGAACATTCTTCTCAATTTGCACTGCCAGTCTGACATTGGCCTCCAAAAAGCCTGCGCTGGGAACGCTACGACCGCGCTCGTCTCTTTTGTTCTTCTTCCGACGTTTAGGTGTAATGATGGCCCATGGACCTGAAATGTATCACGCGAAAGGAGGTTCCCCCGTCCCCCTCTCCCGCTATCAGACCTCTACCGTCTAGAAGTCGAGCAGAGGGGACAGCGCAGCCTGCACCGACCGATGTTCGATTTCAGCTCCTCGGGCGCGCTGTGGGTTTTCAGTATCGCTCCATCAGCAACAACTGCAAACTGATACTCAAAAGGTGCCCGAAGGACGAGGGCAGCGCACTCTTGATATCCTCCCTCGCGCAGTTGATACTCTGCCGTCGCTCAATCTCGGACGGAGAAACTGCGTGTTCCGAACCCTGCTTGCCCATCCGTTGTTTTGCGGTACAGTACTTGCTCAGTTGAACTGGACCATATTCTGGTATGTTTGTTGTGGTATAGACGTAGGAGGCCCAGGCGTCTACACATATCTGCACAATGAAACTTGGGTCGAGCGTCATCCGGGAAGAAGGATGTACAGTCACATTGAATCCTTGTCCAGGAAAAGCAACCCCAGAATATATTCATGTAGTTTCAGAATGAACTAAGAGAAGTCAATTTGGGCTGGTACTCAAACAATACACACAGAAGAAACAGAATGGGGTGTGGACAAGAGGTTTGCAAACTGAGCACTGGAAACGCAGTGCAGTTGACAGCAGGAGAACCATCAGGCGGGTATTTAGAGCGTCTCCACTCACGTTTGGGAAGTACCCAAGTGTACGCTGAAATCACAGGACGCGACTCGACTTCGGCCGCGGCTTCTTTCGTATCTCATTGGGAAGCGCACAGGCGCAGGCTCACTCCCTCTAATGAATCCAGATCATTTGTTCTGTCCTTCAACGACCCTCCGCAGGTCATGCAAAAACTCGAAACGAGCCTGACGCTCAACATTATGTCTTACATGTCGGGTTACATGGAACTCACGTTGGAGGACGTCTCTGTGGGGGAACACAGGCAGTCGCTCGTCTTCGCCTATGCGCTCGTCCCGCTGAGGATGATCATGACCCTGGTGTACATCTATGGACTTCTCGCTGTCTTACTTATCCTGCGCACTCTTCGCGTATCCTCGGCAGGCGTGCGCGTCACTCGCTCCAATGCGAAGAGCACGTAGTCTCGATGGCTTCACTCATGCAGCAGGTACGTTGGGTTTCTACCCTCTCCCAACCGGTTTCGATCGAGGGACGCTAAATTACCTATTATCAACCGGCAGCGCCTCTCGACCCGCTCCATCTAGTGCCCGTCCGCTACCCGCTGTTACCGCACGAGTCTGTGCAGACTTTCTGCGACTCCAACCAGTCCTCCGAGGCCCTCGCCGCTGGAGTGTCCGCCACGCCCAGCGCGTTCGACCTCCTCGGAATGGACTGCTTCGAGCGCGACTCGCTGGCGCCGGACCTTCGCCAGGACGCGCACGGTGGACACGGCGAGTTTGGGATCTGGCCGCGCCGCCGCGCCCGTCGCGCGAGCAGCTGAAGTTCGACTGCACGGTGATTGCGAGTTGAGAGACTAGGCTGTCGACCTTCGCATTGCGTATTCTTGTCGTTCCATACGCCGCTCTTCTCTTCGTTCCATAACCTCTGTCCGCCGCATCATGTCACATACGTTTCGCTTAACTGTATTTGGCTGCGTTAGTCTGTAACCGAAATTTTGCATTTTCGGGGCAACTACAGGCCCTCTTCCTTTCTGTCTGAGCCCCACCGACTGTACAGCAACAAAATCCCCTGTCGCGTCCAGCAGACACTGCACTGACATGCTCGATTCCGGTGTGGCAAGCGCCGCACTTTTGGAGGAAATCTGATAGCCATGGTAGACCGAAAACTAAAGCATATTACTCGAAACCCATCGGTCAAGGTCTTCCACTCCTGCTGCCTTTGACCCGACCGCCGTCGCAGTGCACAGGAGGGTGAACACCCACTGAATGTGCGCGTCTCCGAGCAGCTCGTCCATCTCCCGCCTCGCAAAGTGCGCATCCAGAGGCGCGTCCCAGACAATGGACCCTTCGTCAGCGGGACGGCAGTCGGGAGCAGACGCGTGAAGCGTCGATCAAGAGGGACGGGCGAAGGGTACTCCGATATGGGAGGGAAGCGCGGTGAGACGCCGAGGGGCGGGCGCGTGTGCGCGGGCGGCACGAAGGGAGCTGGCGCCATCGAGAATGAAGAGCTCAGCGGGAAATGAGTTGTGCTTTTTCGAGGTCAGGAGTAGGTGACAGGAAGGACTGCGCAAGAGAAGGACGATCGGACACGGTAGGGTGAGGAGTGAAGGTACGATCGTCGAATGAGGAGAGTGCGAAGTCCAGAGAGGTAAGCGGTTCACCTTATCGATTATGCTGCTCACCCAGCGCATTCAGGCGGTAGCATCGCCCACAAAAGTCTTTCGTTAGTGCAACTGAGTCGAGGGAGATGAACTGATGAAGCTGGAGGAAGCCGAGGCAGAGGCGACAATTGCACGCAATGCCGCGGGGCCTTCTCGATGCACGAGATTGATCATCGTTTACTCTCATTCTATAGATATCCTGCATTCTTGAAGTGTTTTTAAGCAAAGGGAAGTGTTTTGTGGGTGGTGGTGTCGAAGTGACAGGTGACAGCATTTCAGACCGGCCCTGAAGTACCGACACCCAAATTCGCGAGACAGATTGAATGCCGAAAGGGCGAATTCACAACAACCGATATCCCCCCCCACAACTGACTGGCAAAATCGAAGTCCATTCGAGGTTGAGATAGCTCTCTAAGGGTGTATCGCTCCGCCGGCCTCAAGAAAGCTCACTTTGCACGGGTCCGCCGCCATTCTCGCCGTTGTCGTCGTGGTTGTTGTGCTGACGGTGCAGATCCCCCCCTTTTCCCCGACGAAATCGCCAATTCGACGTCCCTTCCTCGACCCGAAATTTCGATCTTCCCCCTTCACCTCCTCCTCGACCCCTCGACTCTCGCCCCTCTTCCTTTGCCTTCTCACCGCGTCTATCCCTCCGCCTTCAAATCCCCTTTCCCCGGACACCCCCGCCGCACACAGTTCCGCCCGGCAAATTCTGTGCGCAACTCCCCAGGCGCCCACGCGCTGTCCTCCCTCCCCCCTGCCCCCCTAGCACGAGACGCTGACCTGGTGGTTCTCCCGGGCTCTTCAAGTCCTTGATTTCCCAACAGTGCGTTCAATTTGGAGCCAGTGGACGGTGCCATGGGAGTCCGCGTACTGACTTGAGGCCCTTGTGCCGTGTCCTCCGCGCCCCAGTGGCCCCCGCTGTCAAGACCCTCCCGGCCGAAGTGACCGCCACTGCCCCCGCTGAGGGCGGCCTCGCCGGCGTCAAGCTGTTCGGCAAGTGGGACTCGCAGGAGTGCGTCTGGAGCGAAGGAGGAGACAGGCGGAGGAGAAGAAGCGGCTGATCGAAGGCGGACGGGCCGACAGTGTCGAGGTGAAGGACATCTCCCTCACCGACTACATCCAGATCCGCAACCCGGTCTACCTCCCGCACACCGCGGGCCGGTACGCGACCAAGCAGTTCAAGAAGGCCCAGATGCCCATCGTTGAGCGTCTCGTCAACTCGTGCGTCTAACGATCCGAAGAGGAGGGAGGGAGGGGCGGGGCGGGATCTAATGGGAAGACGCGTGGGCGGGACGAGAGCTGATGCGTGTGGTGTTGGCACGGCGGACAGGCTCATGATGAACGGCCGCAACAACGGCAAGAAGCAGATGGCCGTCCGGATCGTCGCCCACGCGTTCGAGATCATCCACCTCCTCACCGACCAGAACCCGATCCAGGTGGGTCGTTGTCCCCTTCCCCTTCCCTCCCCGCGCCACACCAGAGAGCCCGGGAAACTGAATGTGGAGTGATTGCTTGTGCGCAGGTTCTCGTTGACGCCATCGTCAACACCGGCCCCCGTGAGGACTCGACCCGTATCGGCTCCCAGGGCACCGTCCGTCGCCAGGCCGTCGATGTCTCCCCGCTCCGCCGCGTCAACCAGGCCGTCTCGCTCATCACGATCGGCACCCGCGAGTCGTCGTTCCGCAACGTCAAGAGCATCTCCGAGTGCCTTGCGGACGAGCTCATCAACGCTGCCAAGGGCGTGCGTCTTCACTCCTCCCCACCTCCTCTGCCCTCCTTTCCCGAACCAGACTGACACAATCCTGTGTCCCAGTCCTCGAACTCGTACGCCATCAAGAAGAAGGACGAGCTCGAGCGTGTCGCCAAGTCCAACCGGTAAACGGTTCCCGACCTGGTCGACGCTGCGCGCAGTGTCTTTCTATGCGGCGGGTCTGGGGTGGGCGTTTTATTGTGGCTGCGACCGTGGCCGGCCGTCCTTTCCGGCTGTGGTTGTTGTACTGCACGCGTTCGACTCCTCGGCTTGCTATCCCTCCCCTCTTCTTTCCCCTCCTACGCATGCATACACCAACCAAAGGGCTATGAAATGTCGAGTGCGGGTGTGAGAAGGAGCCCGAAACATTGATGACAGAAAGATATCGCAGGCAAGCAACAGCTACTGCATTGCTCAGATGTAGCGATTGATCGCTGGTGGTTGCTCTCCGCCGTTACTTCCAAACATCCACTCCTAGCTCTTCATGCTGTTTCTTTGTCGTCAATCCACGTAGATTTCCCAAGACCCACGAACGGATGTATTACTATGCATAATAACAACGCTTGTCGCTCCCGCTGCATTGCATAACTTCGCACGCGACGGCTGGATGCAAATCCAACGAACTCACCCCTTTGTTCCTACCCATCCCCTCGCTCACCCACGTCTTGACGAACGACTCACTCATCCATCGTCCTTTCAATGGAGCATCTCGCTTCACGTCGAAGGCGGTCAAGCCTGAGGGCGCTCCCTCGCGGCGGGCTGAGCAAGAACCGCTATGCGGAGAAGAAGCGCAAGTTGATGAACATGGTCCGGGAAATGCGGAGCATAGGGTCAGTACACATACGTGGCTGCGCTGTTGGATGTTGATCGCTGACGTCCCGGTTGATGATGATGTCGCTGCGCTAGAGGACAGGGCTCAACTCGACGTGGATATCCCGCAAACCGTCGTTATTGGGAATCAGAGCGCGGGGGTCGATCACCGATGTCATATCGCTTATCGCTGACGCTGGCCGGGGGTGGAACCAGAAATCCTCGGTCATCGAGGCGAATTCACGCATCACGGTTCCGAGGGCCTCGGGAACCTGCACACTGTTCGTCGAGTTCCGTGCGAACCACATCTTGTGTGTCGGGCTCAACTCTGAAGGGGATTCGATCGCGCAGCTGCCCGACGGAGGTCAACCTGACCTCCTCCGCGCCCGACTAGCCCTGGTCGTGCCAAGTTCCCTCCGGCTCGAGTACGACGACCTCTAGGGGCGTCGTGCGACCCCGTGCGCGAGGTCCCCTTCGGCGCGGCGCTCTCCGAGCCTGCGGAGGTCGAGGACCGAATCCGGCACGCGCAGCAGGCGATCCTCTACCTGAGCGCGTTCGACAGCTGGGCGGTCTGGGTCAACGGCGATCTTGAGCAGCTCCGCAGGGAGGCGGAGAAGAAGAAGCTTCAACCCGTCACGTTCTCGCGCAATACAATCTGCTTGCATATCTCGGGCCCGGACGAGACGGACCTGTGCTTGATCGATCTGCCCGGTGCGTATGCGACCAGGAACGCACCATGACGCGGGCGCTGATGGAGGTCATAAGGCATCATCTCCAGCGGCGCGGAGAGGAGATCGAGCTCATCCGGTCTCTGGTAGAGACGCGCATCGCCGGGAACGCCCTCATCCTCGTTACCTTGACCATGTCTGATAACGTTGAGAACCAGCCAGTTCCTCGATTGTGCTGTCAGTGAATCCTACGATTGTACTGACGCTTGCTTGGCAGATCAGCCCATCATCTTGCGAAGAGGGCCGACCTGGACGGCAAGCGGACTACCGGCGAGTTCTGTGATGTAATGACATTACCTTGGCCGATCCGTGCTGACATTCTTTCTGTCTCAGGCGTCCTCACGAAGCCCGACCTCGTCCAGGAAGGCGACCACCAGACTTGGATCGACGTGCTTACCGGGCAGCGGCATCGGCTCCAGCACGGCTACGTCGTGCGGCAGCCTGCGACGGCGGAGCTCTCTAAGGGCATTTCCTGGCTCGACGCCCGTAGCAAGGAGACCGTCTACTTCGACGAGCACCGCATTTGGTCGGCAGCGGGTACGCGCCGCGGGAGCAAGAACCTCACGAGTCGGCTCAGCGACTTGCTCACGCAGCGATCGGTGCGTCGTCAAACCCACCGCCTGCTACGGTGGTAGGTCATGCTGACACCGTTGACCTTCCCCTAATCAGGCTCCCGACGCGCGATGAGCTGCACGCACTCCTGCAGGAGACGAGCGCTGCTCTGGCGACCTCCCGCTGCCCGCTTCGGACGACCCTTACATGGCAGTCTTGGAACTCATCCAGGCTTTTGTCAAGGACCTCGATGCGCACATCCAGGGTTCGTCCGAGAAGGCGCGCTTGGTGCAGACGCTCAACGAAGCGTACAAAAAGTTCGCGCGCGAGATCCGCAGCGCCACTCCGCGCCTCCGACCTTTTTCGAGGCGCGAGATGAAGGAGGACGGGCAACGGACGAACGCCTCCTCTCTCGCACCACCAGCGCCCGCGTTTGGCGCGCAGTCCGCTCCCGCAGAACCGTTCACCTTCGGCGCGCCGGCTCCGAAACCGTCCACCCCGAGCCCCGCACCGCGTGCCGCGAAGCCGATCAGCCTGCAGCCGCTCGTCGAGCCGTCGTTCTTGCGGGATGGGCTTCTCGACAACAAGGCTGCGTCGCAAAACTCCGAGCGCAACCTCGAAGAGGTGCGCGAGCACATCGAGAGGTATGGCCGTCCAATAGTGCCCTGTGGGGTTCCGCACTGTTGACCATATTGAATCTCCACAGGTCGCTCACTCGCGAGCTGCCGTACAACGTCCCGTTCTCGTCGAAGGCTGCGATGATCATGGATTCCGTCAAACAGTGGGAAGACCCCGCGATCAAGTGCTTCGACCGCTGTGCCGCTGTGCTCCGCGAACACGTACAGCGAGTCATTCCCCAACATTTCGGTCGTTTCGTGTACGGCGGCCTGCTGAACGCTGTCGAGTGAGTACTGCTGTCTGTATTCAGATATTTCGCGCAGGCGCTAATCATTCAATGTTCAAGCGCATCGGTCACGACGGGATATGGGGCGTAGATCATCTCGCCGCTTATGCATTTTCTTATCCGTTCAACCACAAGTACGAAAAAGGTAAAATTATCGAGGATGGTCTTGGCTTTTTCGCAGCGCAAGGTGAACTACAGAGAAGGACATCTGGATAGTGGCTCATTTCAAATTCGCCTGATGGTCCGGCTGCACCACCTCTTCGGATAGCACCTGCGTTTTGGGCGTACAGTTTGCAGACGAGGAAAGGTGCTCTTGCCCACAGCCCGCTCCCCCGCTGCATGTTTTGTGGACTGACATTCGTCAATGTGCTTTGCTTCTTTTTTTCCGGCCTGACCTGCATCCACGGAAGAGGCTTCGTTCGGGATCTCTGTTCAGAGCAAAAATGCGGACACGCTAGACTAGCCACAGTCGTGAAGGGCCTTCCACATCTATCTTACCGCCTCTTTCGTCTCGATGGAGTTGTTTTCTAGCCCTGCGGGGGAAAAGATTGGCAAAAGGTTGACAAGAGTGGGATTCGAACCCACGAACCGAAGACTAGCACCTGAAGCTAGCGGATTTGACCACTTTCCTATCTTGCCTTTTTATCTTTCTTTTTGCCTGTTCCCATTAGACTATCCACCGCATCTTCGCGAGCACAACCATGACCATGCGTATCAGCGAAACTCACCCACCACCGAAGTGAGCTACACCATCCCATCGAATCCCCCCCTACTCGCAGCCTTAAAGCTTAGTTGTAATCGCAGAGTATGACAACGTGAGAGGCTTCACATCAATGCACGCCTCCGGGGTAATTCATATGCGGTTCACCACCACCCAAAGTAAAACACGGGCAGAAGATGCAATGCAGAATTAATCGTAACCCCGTGCTCGTACAAGTGCGAGACCCACAAACGTTCTGCAGCCAGACCAGCCGCGTAAAGCGAGATAAAGCCAGGAGATGCCCTGGCCGTTACCCCCCAACACGTTGTTCTGAACACCCTTTACGCTGACTCCATCATCATATCCACAATTATCTGCAGTCTGCGCCCTCTGCCCGTGCTGATCCCTGAGCTCCGAGTTTTCTGCACCCGAACTGCAACGCAGCCCCAGGAGCTAACTCGACCACCGCGTTCGTGTTCTTCTTCCGAACATCGAAGGATCGTAGTTCCAAGCTCCCAAAAGTTAAATAAACTCAATACCATCAAAATTGGGCGACCAGCGCGAGCGGACTAGAAAACACAACACAACGCGGCTACACGGTCCACGCTCATCTCATGCTGCCAGCATCACTTAGTACTTACTCTCCTTGTACTCCTGCAGATCAAGTGTATTGCTCCACAGGTCATTGGTGTCATTATTGCAATGTCTCCATCAGGGCGCAACTCACCGTCCAGGTTCGTGTTGACCTTGGCGATGTCAACCGCGGGAGTAGTGCTTGGACTCGTTCTTCTTCTTGTCTAGAACTCCGGAGCTTTGTCAGCCCTGGGACTACGGGGAGTAGTAAAAGATTGAAAGACAATCACCTTTGTCCTCCAACTTCTCATTGCGGTACTTCTTCTCCTTGTCGCCCGACTCATCTGTGAAATCATTGTTCCCGGTAAGTTTTAATAGAGGGTATTCAGGTCACCCCAAGTGCTTACCTTTAGCCGTGGAGTCCTCATGCTGGGCAGTGTCGCGGCGCCGGCGACAGTGACCGCCGTGCGACTTGTTCTCGTAGCGCTCGATGTCGGCCCTGACGTTCGTGTTGACCTCGTTGCTGATGTTGACATCGCCGTCGTCGTCGTCGTCGCGCTTGCAGTGGTCGTGCGAGGAGGACCAGTCGCTGATGTCGGCCTGGAAGTCGACTGCGAATGAGGGGGAGAGAACCGGTCAGTCAGTGCCGAAATGCAATGTGGCAAATTGTGCCGGCTCACCGTTCACATCGTTGCCGATGTTGATGGGCCCGTGGCCGCGGCGGTTCCACTTGTGCGAGTCATGGCTGTAGTCGCTAATGTCGGCCTGCGGGTGCGTAAGTAGACACTGAGCGTCGCCAGCAGCATGGTTATTGAATTGAGAACAAGACTGACATCGAAGTCGACGTCTACATGGTTGCCGATGTTGATCGGGCCGTTGTCGGGCGTACGGCGGTAGTGCTTTGAGTTGTACTGCTCGATGTCGACACTGTATACGCAGGCGATATGCGGAGCCAGCCCCAGTCAGCAAGCTCTTTAACAAATGGGACAGAAAGCTCACTCCAAGTTCGTGTCGACCTTGTTGGCGATGTTGGTATCCCCGCGCGCGAGCCGGGTGCGGACCGGCACAAGACCGGCGTCGATCGAGGCAGCTGAGAGGAGGACAAGAGCGAGGGAGGAAGCGGTGGCAGTGAACATGGCTGTGAGATGGATGTGTGTGTGGTGTGCAGAGCGAGCGTGTGAAAGTGAAAGTGCAAAGAGGCCACCAGGGCTGCGTTGAATGAGTAAGCTGACGTGAAGGTGTGAGAGGAGTAGTCCGCTGAGGGAAAAGAGAGGGAGGAGGACTGGGATTTATATACTTTAGCGGGTGCGAGGGGGCGGGTGCGGCGGCGGGGAGGAGGCGCGGCGGGGAGGAGGCGCGGCGGGGAGGAGAGGCAACGCTGTTGTCGCTGCCGTCCACGATAGGGAAGGTGAAGAGACTGTTGATGAAGAGGCTGTCGATGAAGGGGCTGCCGATGAGGCGGGGCGCGGATCGGTTTGCCTTGCGCACCAGCCGCCTTTTCTTCTGGATCCAGCGGAAGTCTTATGTACCCCCTCAGTACTGGATGCTCCCGGCGCTTTGACAGTCTCCCGCGCAGTCGCTGTCGAGTTTCCTGCTCCTGCTCCTCTCCCTTCCAGCCGATGGCGCCATGTGCTTGAGTAACCAGATGGGGATGGGTGGTATCGACATTGTTTATCTGTCGCAGAAGAAGAATTGTGGTTTCAATGAATTCGTCTTTGTATTCCGAATGCTATATTTGAATAAGCGCACAGGAAGTAAGGAAGCAAGACTGCCGCTCTGATGCTTGTCTACGAGACGTTCAGCATTTCTGAAAGTCTCCAACATTCCACACGCAGGGATAGTGGACCTTGATCGACCTTAAAACTGGCCACGGGCACGCCTCACTGTGCAAAGAGTGCTGTGAGATTGGTTGCTCGTAATTCGGCAGACAGGCGTGTATCGCCCTGAGATACGGGCTCCCAGCCCGCTTGGACCTCGAAGAAGCGAGCGGCGAAGCGTAGTAACGCACCGCGCTCGCGGAGCTCGCGAATAGTGAGGTGCGCGCTGGCAATAGAATTAATCGAGCGAGAATGGGAGAGCAAGAAGCAAGCATGATGTGTTGGTATCAGGCTCGAGGATCAGCGAGTGGTAAGTGGAGAACGATGACGGTGGTGAGGAGAACAGGAAGGAGACAAGGGAAGTCGACGAGCGCACTGCTGTCAGAGGCCTGACAACTCTGACAGTCGAGAGCTACCACGTTTCTCGTTTCAACTCACTTCACTTATTTGCTCACACAAGCTCATCATGCACATATACAGTCGTTTAATCTTTCTTGTTTGATGGACCATGATGGACTATCACCGGCGTCCGCGCCTCCTTGCTTAAACGTGACACGTTTTCACGTCGCCGTGGAGCCCGCTCAGCAGCAAGTACGGCTCAAACTCATGTTCATACTCATAAATTTGGGTATGTATGAGTATGAATATGAGAGTATGCTCAAACTGCCTCGTAATATGAGGATTGTATGAGGTTCATCATGAAGGGGCGAAGCAAAGAAAAAAACAGGATGAACAGACGTGCTGCAAAGGTTTGTGGCACCTCCTTTACTTTCACCCCATACAGTCTGCGCTTTGCTGCGCTCAGCCTAGTGCTGTTTTGTGAGCTTTATGCACTTGATGCGCATTATAATCAAGCTGTCAAGTCAACGGTCAACTGAAATGTTCGACCTCTGACAGCGGACTTGCCGTAAATGACCCTGCACGTGTTGAGCCACACTGAGTGTTTAAAGTCATCACAAATTGACTCCCTGGGTTTTCCATGTCAAAGAGGAAATGGTGTACTGGAATTAGGATGTTGAGGCACGCTTGAACAGCTGCTGACCTTATACTTCCGGTCACACCTCATTCACTTCCTCCTACTATGAGGCCTTACATATGATATCCCTCTCTGACAGTGTATGTATGAGTATAAAGTATATGCAAGTGTTACTTTCGGGTCTTAGCAGCACGAGTAAGACGTGAGAGAATCTCATCTCGCCTCGACGTTCTCTTAATAACCTATCATTCTGCTTACCTACCAGCTCTCCAACGCCCTGCACGATGATGTATGGGCAACATAGGGGATCAAGCGTCTGCATCCCAGCCCCCAGCTACCGCGATTCGAGCGCCAGGTCACTGCCGGCGTTATCCTTGACACGAGTTACCAGCATTAACTTACGATCTCAGCATACGATACCTGGCACTCAAAATTTCATTCATCATACCCTCCATCGTTACGCACGACTGTTAAACAGCCTTAGAAACTTCTTCGCAACACCGTGAGCCTTCTTCTGAATACACAGCTCCCCGCCCAAAGTAGTCAAGCACAAACACCCACACACAACGCAAAAAGTCAAAGATTTATAAACCACATCCCAAGGCCAGCGTACATGTACAACCCCATTCACACACTGAACGCAAGAACACTCACCCCCTCTCCTCTCCCACTCCCCCACTCATACAAGAAACCCATTCAACCCAGTCCCTCCCCGCCCCTCACCCTCCACCCTAATCAGCGAACCGCTCATCCCTCTCCCTCTCCGTCCCATACCGTGTCTTCGCGGCCGGCGGCGTGGGCGGGACGTCCTTCTCCCCCTGCCTCCTCTCTCCTTCCCCATCCCTCTTCACCCCTTGCTTCCCGCCTTCCCTTCCACTACCTTCTCCCCTCCTCCCTCCAACCCCTCCATTTCCCTCATCAACCTCCTCCGTTCCTCCCT
>JTLS01000948.1:0-12116 GCA_000826855.1 Basidioascus undulatus | reverse complement strand
TTGCCGACTTCCCTTATCTACATTGTTCTATCAACTAGAGGCTGTTCACCTAGGAGACCTGCTGCGGCAGACTCTCGCCGTATTTCCACAGCTGTCCAATCCCTCAGATCAGCACCGGCACGAACCGCACCTCGGCGGGGGAGCATCAGAAGAGGGGGACGAGAGAAGGACGCACCATATCCTTCTCCCCATCAAACGCGATCCTCTTCCTTCCTCCAAGCACAAGCGTCTTCGTCTCGCGGATGGTCCTATACCGCCCAGGGAGCGTGTCCACGTCGAGCGAGAGGTCCTCGCTGTCGACCCCCTCGAACCCGAAGCAGAGGGCTTGCGGCGTGTGGTGCCCCTTGCCGGTGGCTGCTAGGGAGCCGTACCTTTTGCGGATGGGACAATTTAGCGGGGAAGGAGGGGGAGGAGAGAAAAGGCAGAGAAGGGAAGGGCGGGGAGAGGGTGGCAGAAGACGTACAAGGTCACTTTGAGAGTTTTCACCTGGAGGGAGTGGAGGTGCTCAATTTGCGAATGAAGATGGAGGAATGTAATAAGTGAGGAAAGGAGTGTGAGCGCACCTGGTCGAGAAGGCCGAGCTGCTCGATGTCGAGCACGAAGATGCGCGCTGCGCGGAGGGGCCCGATGGTATGGCTTGAGGAGGGGCCGATGCCTTTCCGCCATGCAATCCCGATCCATCAGCCGTCTTTCTTCCGCCAACTACACAAGAAAGATCAGACGGACCGACAGTGAACATATCGAAGCTCGACTGGGCCCTCCTCCCTCTCAGCCTTCCCATCCCCTCCTCCCCTCACCAAGACGAAACACGCACAATAACAGCATGCGTCGCCCCATCCGGACCGCTTGAGGGCGTCAGGCTCTGCGCCTGCTCCGGCGGAGGGGGAGGGTGCGGAGAGAGCGCGCCGCGCGCACTCGGCGGCGGCACGGTCGCTGCCGCCGCTTCGGAGCGCACGATCGCGCTCGAGCGGAGCGTGCGTGTTGGGACGCGAAGAAGCGCACGCGTGGCGGGCCCGCGCGGGGCGAGGAGCGAGCGGGCGAACATGGTGATGGGGAGGGGCGAGCGAGCGAGCGAGGGACTGAAGTGAAGGGAGAAGACGAGACGTCGCGGGCAGGAGACCAGCCGATAACGATTGTGGATCGCTGAAGCCTCCAGCGTCGTTGTGACTCTTCCTAGCGGAAAGCTTAATGAATACAGCGCACAAGGAGCTCGAGGATCATGAATGAATGTGGAAGGAAGACCTGACAGCAAGGAAGATCGACCTGGGGACTCAACTCTCGTTATCTGGCGGGGCACCGCTTATCGTCACGTGCGTGGATTTCTTTTGCGCAATGATACTCGCGCTATTGGACGCGTCGCAGATAGATGATGGGGATGATGGGAGTGATGGGAGGAGGCAGTTATGGCACTGGAAGAGATCTATGGGTTTCCGGAATGGTCGGCACCTCGAGCATGACCTGCGCATCTGCACCCTGCGAGTCGACGCGGCTCGGGGCGGTGGAGGAACCCGAGGTGGGCACTTAGCCGTTTATGGGCGGAGGAGTTGTGGGAGCACTTGCCTCTAATGGGAGGAGGGTACATGGTGGCTAATGGCCCCTTTCAAACCTTTCATTATTACTCAGGAGGGCAGGTTTGAAAAATTGTGATATCCTGCGGGTGCTGAGAAGCTGCAGTGCAAGCTCGGACTGCATCAAAACTGCATCCCAGAATGCAAGCTTCATATGCACGTCTTCCATGCGTCCTGACCTTTTGTTCCCGGTTTTTAAGCATCCGAGTACAAGACCTGGTACACATGGATTCTTTACTTCAAACTTCTGAGAATCCCCGACATGAAGCCATATCGCGTGAGACTATCCATTGTTCGGAAGATACATCGTGCAGCCCACGCATGATCCACTCCCATTCTTGTTCTTGACGCAGAGTCCAGCCTGGATATTCGGTAGGATTTGATATGAAGGGAATGAAATTTTATCCTTTCTGGTTGTGGCAAGCATGAACAGGACTGCTTCGCCCTGCTCGTGATCAGTTCAGCATTGCGCAGTTAAGGCTGCTGTAGAAACAATAACACTGTTGTGCTATCCAGTTCCTTGACGTGTTTCCTCTTTTCATATTTACCCATGACTGTTTCACCTCAGTGTTTTTCAATGTAGCCTGCTTGCACCTGTGAAACCCACACTCCAGCTCCTCGTAGCACTCACATCTCTCCGCTCCCTCCCTCGATTCCCCCAAGCCCTTACCACAATGACCACCTTCAACGAACACCAAGCCCAGGCGCACCCCCACAGAACCCCCACGATGCGAGCGACCGAGCCGCCCCAGCCGCTCTTCTGCGGCGACGTCTTCGCGCAAGATGATCCAGTTCGTCTTCGGGTCGTGCGTTCCGTCTACCTATTTTCCCTTCCCGCTCTCAAATTGAACGACCCTTAATTCTGGCAGTTGTTCAATATTTACGCCCCGCACCTCAAGTACCCCGTCGAACAATGTCTCCGCGTCAACCTCGGCTCCGAGATCCCCCTCCCTTCTTCGGGAGCTGCTCCTCCAATGGCCGACTCTTCTTCTGGGGATGTGCCCGCAACTTGGGGACCTCTGCCTCGGCTGTCCATAAAAAGCTTTCCACTCCACATAAGACAACCGGTGAAACGGCGTCCGAAAGCGTGAGGAAGAGAGACTGGCGCAAAAACGTGCGTTGAAATCTTGGTCCTCTATCCTTGAGGAAGGAGGGATTTTTCAGTGTAACGCATTTCACGTCCTATACAGTGCAGGCGCCCAATTCGGACCAGTCCCCACCACCCCCCGCGCCGCCGCCCTTCTTTGCGTCAAGCCAGTCCGCGTCGGCCTCGTCGAAAACTTCGATGAGCAGGGCATTTGGCTGTGAGAATGCGAACTCGATCTTCCCCCGGTTCCACCACCCACGCAAGCTCCAAGTCGCCTAGGAACGTAAAGGGCGCTCGGGTGGAGGAGTGTGGATCAGGTCCGAAACTGTGGCCGGCCCTAACGATGGAGGAGGGGCGCACTGATAAAGGCGCGTTCCGCTGCCGCACGAGGACGACGGCGCCAAGGACTGTCCAAGCTTGAAATGAAGATCAAGATGGTATCCGGCTGTACATCGCGTATGCTTCATTGCGGCTAGCTTTTATTCTGCGTCTGACTGAAATAATGTGCTCTGTTATTCTGAACAGCAGATGCTGTCTTGGTCGGGTTGGCCAAGTGAGATTGGTGCTGCAATTCCGTTGTCTTCGATGCACCACAAGTTCCCTCTTTAGTCTGGGTATATGTTCGTTGCACTGGCCCTTGTAAACTTGGTATATTCTCTTCCAATACCTTGAACGAGATTCTGAATTCTGATGGCCTATATCGTGACGAGGCTGCGCTTCTCACAGTTAAAAGTAAGTAGTGTGCGTCCCTAGAACGAAGTGTGTGCGCGCTGTTGGGAAATGAAAGCGGTTGTTCTACCTTTCAACGAATTAACCGCTCAAGCAAATTTGTTGAAACTTCCCGGAAAACCCTTATAAACGTGAGCCTCGTATGTTCACTAGGCTCAGCCAATACTCCTTGAACGCGTCCAACGAGGTCGACGGTGCCTCAGTGCACAGCCATGAGCTGAGCATGTCTCGTATAAAATTGCAAAAGAGCTGTTGGATTTAAACTCTTCACCTCCAACTCATCATTTTCTGGGATTTTCAACCCGGGTTGACAGTCTGAAACCATGCAGCCGAGCGCTTGGACAGCGCGTGACTCCGCGGTCGTTCGCATTCTGACAACGGTTTCCTCCTCACCATCAGCCCCCCAAACACCACCACAGGCTTAATTCAATCCCTTACCGACGTGCACACGATGTATGGCCTACTCTGCTTGGTATTCCCCTTGAGCTTCGAGCACGCATCCTGTCGTTCATCCCCCTCGGCGACCTGCTCTCGCTTTCGATCGCGTGCCGCGACCTCAATGCGTCGATACGTCGATACACCCCAGCCCGTTCAAAATACCGGTCCAGTTTCTGGCCTCGCCGCGCACGTTCGTCCATGCATGCTCGACAGCGACGATGGTTTGACTTCTTCAAGGAGGTCCTTCCTGCGGACTGTCAGGCTCCCGAGCGTGCGAAGAAGCATTGCGGAGAGTACGCAGAGCAGGACGAGTACAGTCGGTCCGGAGATTCGGACGAGGTCAATGAGGAGAAGCGAAGGAAGCGGCGGGCGAGGCGGCGCATCGTTGAGGCCCCCTTCTTGCCGGCCCTCGAGGCCATGTCTGGGCTACAGCACTTCGCATGGATGTTGCATTGGGCCCTTCGGTGGGGCTCTGGAGGACGCTTCGGACGAGCTGTCCTGACCTCCTCAGTCTCCATGTCTGCGATCCCTCCGAGCGGCTCACGCCGGAGAACGCCGTCGAGGTGAGTTTCCGCAGATGAGTTTATACGGGCAGAGAGACTTTGTGGTAGCTAACGCATACGGCGCGGGACCACATCTGGAAGTTTGAGGACCTCGAAGAGCTCCAACTAGACACCGAGAGGTGTTTTATGTTTCACGAAAGACATGACGAGGATCCAATGCCCACAGCTGCACACCATTTCCCTTCGATTCGGTGCGTGTCCCGTCCCCGACCGGCTTAAACAAGTCTGTCGCTCATGGGTCTTGCACGTGCGATAGTTTTCCGGCATTTTCGAAGATTTGACACCGACATCAATCCCCTCTTCTTGAACCGAGCCCTCATCGCTCATCTTCGATCGCTTTCGATCTATAGGCTTGACTATGAGCCTGGGGACCTTCACAAATTCCTCATCCTGCATCCTTTGACCGAAACCTCCAGCTCCCTCTTGAGGACTGCGACCTTGACGATCTGCCTGCTTCGGCACTGCCGAAGCTCGCGTCCTTCCACGGGTCGGTGCAGAACGCCACCGCGATGCTCCGCGGCCCGAGACGCCTCAGAGCTCTCAGCGGACTCCACGGCTACTCTCTATAGCAGACGCGACGTTCGTCCACGCGTTGAAGGAACATGGCGGAGTCCAGGAGCTCGAGCTTTGCGCCTTTGAAGGTGAAGAATGCACCCTGGAGGCATTCACAAAATTCGCACATGCCCTGCAGGGGCTGAAGCGAATTAACTTTGGAGGCACGATTGGTGGCGTTCGACTGGTACGCACTCCATACTGTACCTCGTCCGATTCCCCACTGACCACAGTAATGTTCAAGCAGTCGGCCTGGCATCCCGTCCTGGCTCGCCTCCCCTCGCTGGAGGTTCTCCTCTCTTTCAAAGTCTTCGGCCCTATTCCCGCATCCTTACCGCCGCGTGTTTTCTTGGTTTCGATGGGGGACACGCTGCGGCACATTAGCCAGACACTTCCGAGGTTGCGGATGGTGGACGGCTGGTGGCCGGGAACTGTGACCATGATTTGGCGGGATGAAGATGGTCGTTTGAGGACGTGGAAGAGAGTACGCGGGATGAGGGCTTGGGATGGTGACTTTGTGGCCGAGGACGAGCACGACTATGTGCCAGACGGGAAGAGGTTTGACGGGTTTTCGCTTGCTCGTGTTTGCTTGTCTCTCGATCTGCTCCCGCACAAAAGCGGTAGTGCGACATGAATAATTGTGACTGAATTGGACGCTAGGACGATAAATAGGCGAAGAGTGTTGGGCAGCCGCTCACAGCAATGCAGTCCGAGTTCGCTGCAATGCCTGCGCTGGCTGTGCCACCCCTCAGCCTAGCTTTCGACCCTGACAGCAATTTAGCCAGTACTTCTTCAAGCATACCGAAAAGCTGGAATCTGTGAGTGTGTTCAGTGTTCATGCAGTCGAAAGCGATACAAACTAGCTGTCATCTTTGAGGCTCGAAGGGATGCAGGCGCTCTTCAGCTGCCCTGGCTCACCCTCTTTTGCATCTTCTCGTGGACCGTAGCTGAAAATAGGGGCAGAAGTATGGGGGCGTGAGGTCTCAGATCGTTACGTGTACCGTACACAAACTGCAGTGCAGATTCGGAATGTGGTGGATCCCTTACAGCGTGGACCTTGAAGCTTGAACAGGGACACACACAGTCGGCATTTCCTCCGTTCGTCCCCTTCCATACCGATGATGGAAGTCCTATCATTCTATGGAAACAGTCCCGGCATGCAGAGCAAACAGCCAACCAACCAGCAATGTGCTAATGGTACATTCATGCTCTTTTGTTTCTTGTTTCAATGCTACGTTCGTTTTTGGTCGTCGGTCAAGTGGGGCGTGGGGTTTGCAAATGGGGAGCGGAGCGGTGCGAGTGTTAATGTCATCAAGGAAATGTGAAGCACGTGTGCGTCATGCGTGTGTGGCGAGGATCAGGAAGAATGCTATGTGAGCGGCTGGGGTAGTCGGACCAAGAGAGGTGGGGAAGCATGGTAAGTCGAGTGAAGGAGAGAAGCGAAGCAATGTCTTCATCGGAACGGGCTCCCAGCGCGGAACGTCTCCCTCTCGGGCTGCGCCTGGCCCCAACTCTCCCTCCTGCTGCCCTTCCGCTCCATGCCCCTCCCCCTCCGATCGAGCTCGTCCTCCCTATCCTCGCGCCCTCTCCTCCCGCGCCCCTCCCCCTCCTCCGCAAGCTCCTCCTCGTCATCATCCCCCTCCCCCGCGCTCATATCGCTCCCCACCGCCTCCTCATCGACCATGTGCATCGACGTCTTCCCGCCCTTGCGCAGGCCATCTTCGCGCCAGAACGGGAGGCGGCGCGTGGGGCTGCTCGCGCGCCGGCCGCGCCCGCGTGGGGAAGGGAGGGGTGAGACGTCGATGTGCGTGTCCCAGAGGCCCTGCGCGCGCGGGGAGCCGGTCGCGCTCGCGCCTGCGCCGGCGGAGGGAGTGGGGGCGATGCGGATGGGTGAGGCGGAGGGCATCTCGGTTGGGAGGTTCGGAAGAGGGATGCGGAATGTCGATGCCGGTGCGGTGCGCGGGATGTCGGACGCTGCGCGGGTCTTGCGTGTTGGAGGGGAGGGGGAGGAACGTTGTTGCGGGAGGCCGGTGGGAGGCAGAAGGGACGCAGCGGCTGAGAGGACGGGCCCGGGTGTCCATCGCCCGACGAGGGAGGCCACGCCCCGGACGAGCGTGCGTATCGCGCCTTGCTCTGGGTCTGCGGATGTTGCAACCGGCGCGCGCGAGACAGGAAACGTCGGGAGCAGGTCGGACGCGCGATGGAGGACCCTCGGGGGCGGCGGGAGGGGCACGGGAGCGAAGGGCTTTCTGAACGCTGCGGCGGAGTCGACCTCCAGCTCGGAGGGGACGTCGTCGACGTCCTCGTCGTCGTACTCGTCGTCGTACTCGTCGCGCTCGGGCGTTGTATGCGACTCGACGGCGCCCATCTCCCCGCTGCTCTCGAACTCGAAGTCCGCGCCCGCCGTGCCCGTCTCGATGCTCGGCGCGTCCCCGTCGATGCCCTTGAGCCCGAGGCCGAAGCCCAGTGACTGAGGGCTCAGCTCCTGCGGGAGGGACTGCGAGAGCCCGGGCGAGGCAGGCCCGCCTGGGACGCGCCGCGGCCCGGGGGGCAGAGGGGCGACCGCAGTGTAGTACGACGGGCGCCGGCGCGTCGTGCTGGGGAAGTCGAGCGTGGTGGTGGTGGGGTGAGCGGATGCGGAGGGGGGAGACGACGACGCGCTGAGCGGGACGGAGGACGCCCAGGAGAGGATGCCCTGCCTGTCCCGGCCGCGCCAGGAGGAGGAGGAGGAGGACGGCGGATGAGCGCCTGCGGCCGGAGGGGAGCACGGCGAGAGCGAGCGCGAGCGCGGGGTCCGGATACCGCGTGGGCGCGGATGCGGGCGCGCATGAGACGGCGGAGGAGGAGGGAGCTGCGTGTCCGCGTGGAGGCAGGCCGCTGAGCAGTAGGGCAGTGAGGGAGACGAGCGGCCTGGGGGCTAGAGACGAAGACGTAGATGTCAGCCTGCGGTTGGAGCGAAGAGGACTGCGATTGAATGTGTGCTTTAGTAACAGACGCACTAGCTGTTTTGAGCATGTCAAGCACCTGCGATTCAGCCAAGCAAGTCAACACGCCATGCATCCTGAACAACGGAAGGAATGGTGTGAGAATGCAAGGAGAAAGAACGCACCAGTCGACGTCCATGCCGGGCTATCGTATCCTCGTCGCGCTCAACGACCGAGGTTGGAGGAGTGTTCGACTCGCTTGGCCGGGATGGTGGGCGACTGCGTAGGGCGTTGGACCGAGCTGAAGGAATGGACAGCGGAAGTCAGCTCGTTGAGATCCTTCAGCCCGTGGACGTAGACTGTGGACCTCTCCGGTCTTCCATTAGACTTCAGAATGAGATTCTACATTAAGATTGTTCCATCTCGGCCCCGAATTGCATTTCCAAGCGATGGAGGCAGAGCAAGCCGGGGCAGCACCACCAGCGGAATCTCCAACCCGATAGCAGCCAATGTTACTCACCGTCCGACTGAGAATGGCAACCCAGACTAAGGCCGTGAAATTGAGCGTCGAGTATTTGGTCTCGACAGTGGCTAGAAGACCTATGTTTTCAGAAAGTGCAAGAGTTTGGCGGAGTATAAAGGAAGCGAAGGGTAGAGGGTCAGCTGCCGCGTTCCGCTGACTGCGCGGGGGCCCCAAAGACGCACGATTGGAAAGGTCGACTTTCGCTCCAAGTTCCGCGCTGTACGGTGATATACGCGTGAAATTAGACCGAGTCGGATGGGGAGAACGCGTTGAACGAAGAGGAGGAGGTGGAACGAAGGCCAGGCAGCAGCAAAAGCGCAGTGAGCGAACGGTCGGGCGATCCCCCGCACTCCGCACTGAATCTCCTCTCGCGCCCATGGCTCCCACACGCCCCCGCACGCGCCCCACCGCCGCTTGCGTCTCAACCGCCCGAGGGCACACCTCCTGCGCCGCATTCCCCGGCGAAGCCAGTCTTCCCCGCCTGCCCACCCAGAACACGCCTCTGCTCACCTTATTTTTGCGCTGGGGGCTAGCTCAAGCGGATTGGGCTAGAGGAGGCGCGGAGGAGCGCAGAACGGGGACTGGAGCCAAGAAGGATGCGGGCGAGGAGTCGCGCCGATCCCGTCGTCCGGTGCGCGGCTCGTGACCCATTTCGTGCTCGAAGCCACAATTGCGCCGCCCCCCTCGAAAGTTTACTCGAACCATACGATACTCAGAGCCGGGTAAGACACTTTTCATCATGCAGACCTTTCACTCCCCGACGCGTTTTCGCGCTCCGTTTCCGGCTGTTATTTTGAGTAGCGCGCACCCAATGCGCTTGCAGGCCGCGATCACATCAGCCAGGTCAACGACCCATCATGAGCGGGCAAGTCATCATGAACGAACTGCAGAGTTCCATATCGGACGTTCTAGAGAACTGGTCAAATAAGGTCGCCTGTCCGTGGCCTGTGTACGCGTTCATTGACTCGAGGGGAACCACCTGACCACTCGGCTCAGGATCGACAGCTTCGCCTTCCCTTTGAACGCCCTCGGGGCCTGGTGGTGTCTTTTCCGAAATGCTTCGGCTCCTCTAAGCCGACACCGGAGGAGAGCGTTCCGGACTCGGCTGGTTCATGATGGTGCTTGGTGGGGACAACTCAGGGAAACTTGCGAACGGGAGGCATGTCAAGGTGTTGCAAGGACACGATATGGCGAGGGTAGCAGTGAGTTTCGGACCCGTGTGTTTCCTGGAATCAATCAAATTCAACGGTATCCAAGAAGAATGCAGGCTTGGACCCCCGGGGCATACACTTGACACCAGGGCTCTGAACGTCCTCAGTGCAGTTGTGAAAGCACCTGCCGCCGACGCTCACCACAGGCTGCCTCCGCGAGGCCTCAGCTCTTATCATGTTACATATAACGGAAATTAAATGTTGTTAAAATTCACAAAGAGTGGGAAGACATCGATTGGCAAGTCAATAAAGCTGCCGCCTTCTTCCGCTGACTGCCGACGAGGCGACTGCCTCTTGCGCTCATTCGCGCTTGCAGTAGTGTAATGGTTAACGATTGCTAGATGTTTTTCATTAGAGCCATGCATAGTTTAGATACACGTTCAACTCGTCGTCATGAATGGTAATAGTACCTGGTTGTGACTGTGTTACGGAATGCCATAGTACTGTACTATACTATTTATTCGTATCTCCCAAAGCGCTCGAAAACGGCACTGTGACGTCCACCGAGCCTGCGAACTGCGAGACACGCAGATAATGGTCAGGTAGCCTGCATGCTTGCGGAACGATTGTGAAACAGACTAAACGCTTGACTTGAGTCCTAGATTGAAACAAAGGAGGGAGCGCCGTCTGTGGTAGGCGGATGGTTCACGGTTTACTTTGCGCGTCTCGCTTGTTGTTGACCTGGCTGTTGACCGCTGTGCCTTTGTCCATTTGGAAGTGAGAACCAGTAATATGCTTCAATTGTGCTCGGAACGGCATGAAATGACCTAGAAACAGAATATTTGGGATTGTGAGCACCTCATGAGAGGAAGAAGCGTTGACTGAAGTCTTTTCAGCTTGATTCGTAATCCGACCTGCCTGTCTTGCAACCTGTACCATGGCCCACAGCCATATCCTTCCTCATTTTCATCAAGTTGTGAGACATGGTCATTTGATCTGAAGTCGCAGGGAAGAGGTGAGGCGCACTGGAGGCACTCGTCGACGTCCTTCCAGAAGAGGTCTAGGAGGGGGCTGTCGAGCCGCAAGTCGCCGAGGATTTCAGTAGGGATAGGTGGGAGCAAACTCTTGAAAAACTTGGCGACCTGTTTGCGAGGTGTGCCGAGACGGCAATGGCGCACAAAGAGCCTTGTGGGGGCGTCAAGGCGGGGAGACGGGCACAATGCTGTCACACTGGAGAACTGCAGGTGGGTAGGAACCGAGCATGGAGGAAGTTCCAAAAGTATTCGTATCTCGGCAAGAAACGCATAGAAGACCCGCGGCTGGAGCAGGCTCGTGTCGTAGTTCGAAGCGAGCGAGAGCCTGCCGGATCGCGCTGCCCTGGGGATAGTGATGGTCCCAGTTGCTGCATCTAGCCACAGAGGATCAGAGGGCACGGCATCAGGATGCATGCGAATGGATATCGAGACGCCCGCACCAGGCGCACCAGCAGTAGCACTCTCCATCGCTGCCATGAACCTCTCAGTTGGACGCGCCCAGGCCTGCACCGGCGGGTCCAAGGTAGTCGACGAGGTCGGTCATGGTTTCAGATAAGAAAGCAAGGACCGCGATGTGGTCCTTCTTGCTCTGAGCCCCAATCAGAACCTGTTCCTGGTGTGCAACCGCCGTCAACCGGGCCAGAGCTGGCCCTGAGCACAGCACCTTCTCAGGCGATAGTGTACGGGCTAACAGTAAACAGGCGATCGAATGCAGCCACAAAATCGCGCCAGAGGCGGTCGAGCCCAGCCAGGAAATCGTACCAGAGGCTGTAACTGTCGAGACGGACGGTAACAGGCAGGCTGTTGACCCGAAAGCACAGCCGTGCCCAGGCTCGTCAGAACGGCCGCAACAGTACGCCAAAAAAAAATAAGTCGGAGTAGCACGTAAAGCAGCATCACCAGTCGTAGCCGCAGTTTCTCGTCTTGTACGACGACACCGGCGTGGTGATAGAGAGTGGGCCAGTACGATGCGAGCCACTTCAGCCGCTGTGACCCGGTAGGTAGCTCAACCCAGGCCTTCAGCAAGGCCACGATATTGTGCAATGGCTGGAACAGTGACGGGTCGGCTGATAGCAGGCCGAGATGCTTGACCATGTCCAGGGCAGCGAGGGCGACGTGTGTCGGCCGGCCCCAGACAATGTTAAACGAACTGACCCACTCGGTGGCGTTCGCTACCCACCGGACGTGCAGTGACCAGTTGCGCAGGTCGAATAGCGCAATCACCACCCAGTCCATTTTGGGCAGAGCCAGGCGAAGTTCGTACTGCAAGCTCTCGGCGTTACAGTGGCGTGTGTAGCCTGAGAGCTGGACTATGCTATCCGTCGCGGTCTACCGTGACGGCTGCGTTAGAGTCTCTGAGACGGTCTGTGCCGTCTGCCGGTTACGCCGCTATCACTACGCGTTGAAACTGAGCTCCCAGTGACCAGTCAAGGGTCAGTAGTCGGCCCAGTAGCCCTGCGAACTGAGTGCAACGATTTCAGGCAAACAGTGAAGTTGGCCACAGGTGTCGCTGTGGTTCTGAGCCTAGCAGTGGTAACCCAGAAAGT
>JTLS01000947.1:0-12124 GCA_000826855.1 Basidioascus undulatus | reverse complement strand
CTGACATTTCGTTCGCTCGGGGGCCTCTCGCACCTTCCCTGCTCACCTCCATAGCTCCCGCCGCTCACTCCCTGCTCATCGCTTACCATTCTTTCCTTTCCCATAGACACGCCCTTCCGCGCCATGCAAGACATGTACGCGAACGCCGAGCAGATCGCCTCGGCCGAGTCGACCGTCAAGGCGTGCGAAACGGAGCTCCTCACGCTCAAGAACATCGGCCTCGACGCGGGCAAGACGATGAACCCGCTCGGGCCCAAGCCTGCGCCGCAGGGCCGCGCGGAGTACCTGCTCGCCAAGATGCGCGCGGCGGGGGACAAGATCGAGAAGCTCGAGGCGGACAATGCGGAGTTGAGGAAGAAGCTGAGCTTGGAGGCGTGATGGAACCCCTTGACTTTGAACCTTGCCTGAACGTTGCTGGTCGTTCACTGTTCTAAAACACTCTTTATTTAATTTCCAGCGTGCATGAATACCCACTACTCGAATGTTGAGCGACCTCTGCCGGTGCCTCTTGTCTGCGGAAGTTCGCAAGAGTGACTGTTCTGATTCTGACTCGCCGAATGCAAGATCTTTCTCCTACGGCCTGTGATGCACTTTCGTCTTCGTCTTGGATCAATCAGCCGCACGGGCCCAACAGACCACAGAATGGCAAGGCAATCGAGTGTTGCGAACTCGCCTCCCGACTTTGGTCAGACGCGGCATTCACGTGTAATTTCGGCACGCCCCTTCGACGCGAACTCCCGAGTGCGAGCTACGCGCGAGCTTTCCCTTGCCCACGTACCTTCACCGTCTTCTCTTGTCTTGATTTGTCCATTTCTCTTGCAGCCATCTTTCTCGTTTATTTTCCATGGCGAAGAAGAAGGATAAGCCGACGCTCAAGGCCACGATCGAAAGTGCCGCTGGCCGCGAGAACGGCGACAGCGGCACTTCGAGCTCGCTCAACCTCAAGGGCCCCGCGCACGACCTGAACGTGAAGCTTCGGAGGAAGAAGGGAGGAGATGGCTACCAAGTGGTACGATTTTCGTTACATATGATGTTCCTCCATATCATTGCTCATAGCAGCGTGTGATATTCAGCTGGCTCCCGGCACGCCTTTCCACGAGAGTGGGTGGACTCTACTCGCGCAGCTCCTTACCATACGCTTCTTATTCTCAATCTCGGTCTACACTGCCCGCAGTCGACCTCTCTGAAGTTTCCTTCCTCCATCCCCCGCCGCCTCCCTCGGCCTTTGGCCGTCTCAAATCATGGGTGTCCAAAAAGCGTCTTCTCTTCCCCTTCGCGGTCACGCTCGGCTTCGCGCTTGCCGCAGCCGTCCTTGCGCCCCTCCCGCCGGGGACCCTCGACTTCGAGCTGCCCGATATAGATCTTACAGGGCTCGGCGCGCAATGGGACAACGTCATATCGGAGCTGAACTCGAGACTAGACGGGACGAGGGAGTGGTTGAAGGGGCGGGACTTCAAGAGCGGGCTGGAGGCGCAGGAGAAGGGCTGGGAGGCAGAACATCCGGTGCGTTCGTCTTCAGAGGAAATGTGGTGAGCGGGTGTTGTATTTCCAGTGCGCTCAAATACATCTGGGATACAGGTCGTGCTCTTCCCAGGTGCGCGGACTTCTCAGCTAAGCTCAAGCTTGGTCCACCACCTGGTTAGATGGCTGATCTCAATCGCGGTCGGTGTTGTCGGGAGGCAGGCGTAATCAGCACAGGTTTGGAGTCTTGGTCCACCTCTCCGGAATCGCTTTCGTACTTCCGGCAACGGCTTTGGGGTACCTCCGCGTGCGCTCTCAAACGCGAACTAGGCATGCTATCTGTCCAAGTGCGTAAAGGACTGACCCTGAGCATACTTTGCAGCATGATCCGCGCAATCATCGCCGACAAGACGAGCTGGGTCAAGCAGCTATCACTTGACCCGTACGTAGGAACGACCCTTTTTGGTGCCGCCTGAGCTATTCATCAAAAAGTATGCGTGGCAGTATTACGGGACTTGATCCGCCGGGAGTCAGAGTCCGCCCAGCCCAAGGCCTCGACGCCGCAAGCCAGTTCATCCAAGGCTACTGGGTCTGGCGGCCGATCATCGAGAACCTGGCCTGCATCAACTGTGCGTTGTCAGCGTCCGTAGAGTCGACGGAGCTGGGACTAACCCGCTATATTTCCAGACGACCTGAACAGTGCGCATCGCCTATGACCCCATCTTCCTGCTTTCCGACTGACAATCGCATCGTACCTCAGATCTCGAAATGGCAGCATACGAGTCCTTCGCCCCACTATTCTGTCAACCATTTTCTCGCTTCCTCGCTGTGCTGATGCGGATGCCATTACAGCTGGCGACTCTCTTACTACAACCTGGAAGTTCGCGACCACTACTTCTCGCGCGTGAAGGCGCACATCGAGCTGCTCAAGAAGACGCAGGGCAAGAAGACGATCGTGCGTAGGCCTCTGCGTTACACTACTCGATTGGCGTTGCTGACATTGACTCTCTTTGCGCAGCTTACGTCCCATTCGATGGGCGGCACGGTTGTCTTTGTGCGTTTACAGTAGCGTGCGCGTTCTGGACTACCGGCCGCTGACAACCGCTCACGCTGGACAGTATTTGTGCGTAATCGAAGTCACACCTGAAATTAGGTTACCCGCTGTACTTACTGGAGGAGATAGCCTAAAATGGGTTGAAGCTGAGGGATACGGCAACGGCGGCCCTAACTGGGTTGAGGAGCACATCGAGGCTTTCGTGCGTCTTCCGCGGCCCCATTTCACAAACTCTCCGCTCACTCTAAGCATCCCTTCAGGTGAACATCGCAGGAACCCTTCTGGGTGTACCGAAAGGTATCATGCTACGGCTACTGCGCGTGCGCTCTACTAGCTCACGTTCCACCACAGCCATGACGGCCTTCCTCAGCGGAGAGATGAAGGACACGGTCGAGCTCAACCCAGCTGGTGCTTATGCTCTGGAGAAGTTCTTTTCACGAGCTGAGAGGGCGGCGTTGTTCCGCAGCTGGGCTGGGTCCGCAAGGTGCGAAGCAGTTCGGAAGCCTTCGCTATACGTGGCTGATGGCCGACACCGGACTGCAGCATGTGGATCAAGGGCGGCTCGGCTGTCTGGGGCAACGACACGTTCGCGCCCGACGATCCGGAGGGTGCAACCGACTCGCACGGTGCGTCGCTTCATTCTGGGTGAGTCACAAGGTACTGACAAATGCCGATCCACGCGCAGGTCGCTTCTTCTCTTTCCGCAAGGCGCACACGCCGCTGGATGCCAACGCCATCAACGCGGACAGTGCGAGCCCCAACCTGACCGCGTCCGACGCGAGCGCATTCGTCCTCGCACACACACCGACGAGTTGGCAAAAGGTCAGGATGCGAGTAAAATCATCTTCTGGTGCATGCGTTAACGCAAGGACGAGACCAACAGATGATGGCCAGGTCCGTTCCATCTCTTGTCTTATTTCACTTTCACGCAGGCAAAGTCATACCGACCTCATTGACATTGCAGCAACTACTCCTACGGAATCGAGCGCGATATTGAGCAGGTGCGTTAGGAGAAGAGCACCTCGGCGCGCTTGCTTTGCTCATGACGGATTGGCACAGCTCGAGCGCAACAACCAGGACCATACGAAGTGGACCAATGTGTGTCGATGAATTGCACAGATGCATGCCGTGCGATGCTTACGCCGGTTCGGCGCTATCAGCCGCTCGAGGCACGGTGAGCGATCTCAAATCGATCTTTCTCGCCTGCTTTGGTCTCACAGAATGCTTTCTTCGAGACTTCCCGACGCTCCCTCAATGTCGATCTACTGTCTCTACGGTGTGGGCAAGCCGACTGAGGTAGGAGAAGGTCGTCAGCGCCCGCTTGCTGCTGGCAATCAGCTGACAATGGTTGCATCAGCGTTCGTACTGGTACAAAGAGGCAAGTGTCGATCGGATTCGAATTCGAAGCCTCCGTGTTCGCACAGGGTCATTGATGTACCACGACTGGTGACTGGACAGGGCGCTTTTGCGCACGATGATCTCGAGTCGGACATTGACGTCGGCGTCTGCGAGAGCGATGACTGCAATTCCACGGCGCACACCATGAACGACCTACAGCTTTCGAGACAAAGCTCGATCGACTGGGAACTGAACATAGATGGTGAGTATCTCTCTGTATCGTCTGTTGCGCGCGACAAGAATGTAGCTCACGACGTGTCAACGCAGATGCTGTACCGAAGGCACGTGCAGCTTGTTCAGATAACCTAAAATGTAGCGCTCACTGGCGCTCTCAACGCGCAGGTCGTCAAGGGCGTGAAGCTCGGAGAAGGTGACGGGACTGTGTCCCTCCTTTCGCTCGGCGCGATGTGCACGGAGGGATGGAGGAGGGAGGACAGGCGATACAACCCCGGCGGTACGTAACCCCCATCCCCTGCTCGCGCAAAAGCCCAAAGAGAGCACGATCTTGCACAGGCATCCGCGTCGTCACGCACGAGTTCAAGCACGAGCCGGACGCCATGGAGCTCCGTGGTGGTGCTCGTACTGGTGATCACATCGACGTTCTGGGCTCGGCGCCGCTGAACGAAGCGGTCTTGCGGATCGGTGCGTCGTTGGATGCACGTGTCTCAATCGAGAGCTCAACTGATACTCGGCATTTCAGCCTCGGGGCGCGGGCACGAGCTACAGGACCACTTCGTTTCGGACATTCTGCGGATAGCAAAGCGCATCCAGTGGGACGAGTAGCTAGCGCAGTTGGTTCGGCCTTCAGAGTCTTTGGGACACTCAAACTTCTTCACATGCTTTTGATTCTGCTTGTCTCGTCTCACGTTTCACGATAGCAATTATACCATGATAGATGCACGAGAACTGCGCCCGACGCGCACGTGTCTGCCGGTAGCATGGCTGCAGCACAGCCGCGGGAGGGCTCACAAACATCACAAACATACTCTACCTATTGCTCCTGGCCCGGAGTTGACTTCGTAGACAATGCCATCTACTACGTTCTTGACTCGCAGACACACGGTGGGTCGGCTGGAGCGCGGGTGAAGAACAAACTGCGTCGAGCTCCGTGAGTCAGAAGAGACGCTCGGGTACACAACATACTAATGTGATGTATTATAATAGTATAATTGGTATGTTCCGGTACGATATCTATGCGCCTCCTCGAGGCTCGATAATCCGAATCGGCCTTTGTGCCCCGCGCTCAATCCACCACAACAACGGTTCTCTTGCGCCCGTGCCCACGTCAAACGTGTCGACTTCCGGACGAGGCGTCTGCACAGCCGGCCAGAAGACGCCTTCAAGCGAGGGGCACGACTGCGCGAGCTGCTCGGTCGCCCTCTTCCGCCGGCGTCTTCTTCGCTGAACCCACTCGGCCAGGGCCGACGGATCCAGCGACTGCGGATCGTTCGCGATATCGGACGCGCTGGGATAATCGATGTCGACGCCCGGTGTCAGGAGTTTGAGCTTCGAATGAGCCTGCACTGCGTGGCGCAAGTCGTCCTGTCACAGCAGCCGATGTGAGCGATCGTTCGGCCCGCCTCGCTAAGTTCGCGTGATGAATCTTACCCAGCGCAAGCACTCGCCGTGCAGTTCGAGTGTTGTGAGTTTCGGAAAGAGCGTGTTCACCGCAGCGCCGAGGACAAGGCGTCCGGGCGAGCATAGGCGGCGGAGACGCGCCTGCGGCTGTAGCGCCCGGAGCAGGTCCGGGTAGTCCGATTCGAGCTCGATCGAGATGTGGAGGTCGGAGATGTTGGGAAGGTCGCGTAGGACGAGTTGAAGGATGGAGGACCAGTAGTCGCGTTCGTGCCCTGTCAGGACGAGCGCGCGGAGATTGGGAGTGTGACGGAGTAGACCGAGTACGCGATCATTGAGGCAGCTGAGCTTCAGGGACCTGTGGGGATTCAAGTACAGACCCCAACCATGAGCACTTCAGTCCAACGCCCTCCGCATATCCAGAAAGGGAAGACGCACCTCGCAGCAGCCAGCACCTCTCCCACACCCTCCAGCTCCGGCTCATCCTCGTCCTCCGGGTGTCCCGCGTAAAGATACTTGAACACCTGATCGAACGTGATACTCCGCAGGGCCCGACTCACGCTCGAGTAGGCTACGAGGGCCGCCCGTGCATGTGCCGGCGCACTGGCCGGCGACTGCGACTCGCCCCGGTGGGGCTCAACAGCCAGCTCGTGTGCGATGAGGATGTGGATTTCGAGGGGGAGCTGCGAGACTCGAGAGGGCGTCGGGTTGTAGACGAGTGATATCAGACGGTCTATTAGCATGGAACTAGGCAGCAGGCGTGAGATGGTAGGGAAAGGGGATCAAGGAAGTCGATCACAGTCGCGTGCACATGTTAAGTGTGGAGCGAGCCCCCAGGCCTGGGAGGGAAGCGTCAAAGAAGAAGGTGATAAGCAAGGGAGTGTATATTGTGCTTAACAAATACTATAATTATTGAGAACATGAATTGGAACATCATGCATAAAAGCATGGCGCGGTCTGGGGGGCAGCCGCTTCACAGGCCTCTGACGCTACATAGCTTCTGGCAAGCGCCACTGCCGAACACTGCTGGCTGCACTTCGCAACATCGCCTGGAGCGGACGCTGCTCGTCATGAAAGATGAAGTACAACAAGCACTGTAAACCACCCTAAAGCTTCTCCTCCTTTGGCTTCCTCCGCCTCTCCCGCCTCTCCCTTGTAGTCCGCTTCTCCTCCTCCCGCTCCCTCGTCGTCAATCCAAACTTCCCGATGTTCTCCACCAATCCTCCGCCGTCCCACTCCCCGCCACCGGCTACCAAACTATACGCCCTCAGGGCCGCCACGGCCCCCCCGTTCTCCGCCTCCTCCCCTCAGACGCGCGAGGAACTTCTTCGCCTTCGCGGGAGAGGCGCGATCCGAGTGCCTATCGGACGTGCCGCGCAGGCACCGCCTGTCGTGCACGTTGGTCATGCTGAGCGTCTCGAGGGCTTGGAGGAAGTCGGTGACAGAGCCGGACATGGGAAGGCCGGCGTGATGGATGGAGTGCGCGTAAGAATATTTGGCCGCGCTGAGCGGGCAGCAGGACGGATGGACGAGGAACGCGAGGCAGACGTTCGGGCCATGCTTGAGCGGTCGGAAAGACGCATCGTCGGGTGCGTGCCGCTGGGGGCAGGAGGCGCCGCGAGCGCACTGCCCGTGGTTGAAGGCGTGGCAGGGCTGGCCTGCCGATAGGAGGAAAGTCAGACATGGAGAGTGGTAATGGGGAAGGGAGCGAGAGGTAACTGAGTGAGACACCCTTTCCTTCGGGATCATACCCTTCTTCGTCATCCAACCTGACCTCCTCGTCCCACTCGTCACCATTGTCAGAGTACCAGCTGATTTTGTCCAACCAGCCAGTCAGTAACCATTCTTTGATTTGCTATGCCTCCACGAGCACCGATTGGAACTCACCCGTCGGGATCCATCAAGGAACGAGTCTCGGACGACATATCGCTCGAGTTCAGGCTCTCGGCGCCATTGTAGTCGTCGTCGGCATAGGCGCGTCCTCCTCTGTACAGGAGGTCCGCCGGGTAGTCGCCAGTACGGAGGTACTCGTCGTATGCGGCGTCTTCGCACGACTGCGCAGCGTCGTCGTCCAAGGACTCGTCGTACGGAGATGAAGAGCCTGCGGTTGGCAACTGTCAGCGAATGCCATCTGAAAGCGGGTATGCAGGCATGCTGCTTAGGCTCACGAGCATATGATGGCGCTGAGGAGGCTTTGCTAGCCCACGCTGCAGCAGCTTCGGACGAGTATAGCACATCGGCCATTTCTGTCTGCTGAGTGGGTCCGTCAGTACCGTCTGGTGAACCCCCCTGGCGCGGAAAACCGCAAGCTCACAGTCCGGCACTAGTCCCGCCCTACGCGAGTCCTCAAGCCTTGTCCTTGGCCTCTGTCGTGCCGTGGACATACGCATTCACACTATCAGTGACAGTGCTTGTAAGGCCCCTGTTAATCTTGAACAGCGAACTCACCGCTGAGATCGGGCAGCTGTTTCATAAAGCGCGCCATATTGAGCGCTTCCATGTCGCCCAGCTCCTCCGCGACACGTATCGCGCTCTCAGGCACGATCATGCGGTCTTCACCAATTTCCAGGAACGACCTGGCTCCCGGCGGCGTCGACGTAAGAGAAGCACGAGCGAGTTGAAGCTAGATAAAGGGCTCCCTGGTCTATAGCTGTACAAAAAAACGGGCGTTCGGCAGGTTCGAAAAACTCACAAGGTACATCTGCATGGGCACGGTGGGTGCTGCTTCCTACTCCGGCGCCACCAAGACCCGTGGCAGCGAAGAAGCTTTGCAGCTGCTCTGTGTGATCGAGCCGACCCAAGAAACACTTCAGTCCGGACTAATTCCAACTTGTGCGCCCCCGAGACCTCTATAAAAAGAATACGCACCGACGTCCCAGTCATCCAGGTCCGACATGTTCCTCTCGGAAGACGAAGGGGGAGGAGGCGCTGCGGATGAGGCTCCAGACGACTTCGAAGTCCCGCTCTGCTTCTTGTTCTTGTTGCGCTGACGCCTGTTCCGGGTTTTAGAGGGCATATTTACACGTTTGAACTATGAGGATGGGATGAAAGTGCAACGGTGGACACATTCACGTTATCAAGAAGCGTCGAGGGTCGAGCCGTGAAACGTACTCATACATTAATTTGGGTGTTCTGACCGACCGCGCCTTGGGAAGGCAGGTCATTCTCCAAAAAAAAAGTTACTTGAAAGCTTTATTATAAGAGATCTAGATCTATGCAATGGAACACTCCCCATCCGCGAGGTTGATAATTTGATTGGCGCTGCGACAACGAGGCGTGGAAGCTGGTTTAACACGGCTGGCTGAACCCAGTGACCAAAGACGCCTTGTCCCTTCTTCTTTCTGGTCTATGCGAATCAATCCGTTGATTGATAAAATTTTAACCTATTGATTGGTCAGCAAGGGTCTCAAGAGCTCTACGACTCAAGCAAAAGTCTTTGTGTCTGCTGAGCTACCAAGACGGAAGCAACGAGCCGGTGGCAGGGCAGTTGAACTTCAAAACGGGTGTATCCTTTACTCAAGAGGTCCTATATGAATGGGATGGACAATAGCGGTCATTTAACGTTGGAGAATGCCTGTGGGCTCGCTTCAAGCTATCCCAAGCCTCTGTCCGGATGTAAGAATAGCTGAAGGAGGTCAGTTCAGCGTGTCCCGACCTCAGAAACGAAACAGGGTCCAGCTCGCATGGAGAGCTTCCAGAAGTTGAAAACCAGACGTATGTGATTCAGTAAACCGTGAAGCATTTGCAAATGATCTTCATGCTGAGCACAAGATGTAGGCTGAATGTCAAGTCGCCCCTTCCCGCACCGCTCAACCCTCAGCTGTCTGCAAAATTATTAAGGATCGGTTAGTCCTCATGAACAGGGTTTAGAAGGCGGATAATAGCGCACCTTCCTCCCAGCCCGCGATCAGCATAGCATCCTTGACCTCGCGCTCCCGCTGCAGCTGCTGCTCCTGAATGCCATCGGTATCGGCGACGCGGACACGGAACTGGCGGCTTTGGTCCTGTTTCCAAGCCCGGCCGCGGGGTCCGCCGTCCTCGGCAAGCACCTTGCAGTCCTCCAAGCACGCGACGTCGATCGTCAGAACGGGTTCTGGAACGAGCCAGAGCATGCAGCCGCGGTTCTCGACCTCCTCGATTCAGCATGGGGTCGCGAGTATCTGGCAAAGCATCAGGCGGACAGAAAAGCGCTGCAGACCAGGCGCGCCAGTCAGGCCGTCTACGATCTGCATAATGGCGGGGTTGCTGTGCGAAGCGGATATGATAGGAAAGACAGACCAGGAGTGCTGCAGCTCGTCCACCCTCCTGCGTCGCATGCTCGAGAAGTCGTACATTATTCTCTCGCCAAGACTAGTCAGCTCGACTTTGTCAATGTAGCCGATGTCGTGCAGCTGAAACTCGAGTACCCGGAGCGGCGCAGCGGCTTGTAGGAGTTATGTGAGCTTGGGGAGGAGGCTCAGCTCGCGGCAGACCAGGACGAGACGATCGAGCGCGAGACTGAGGAGGAACGGGTGTTGGCAGAGAGTAAGGGCGAAGGATGTGTATTGGCGGGAGGGCGTGAGGGCGCAGCTCGATTAGGCGATTCGCATGCCAAGCCGATGCCAGATACGACAGACGAGGAGAGAGCGAGCGAGACCGGGTGCTCAAAGATAAGGCGGAAGACCAAGATCATCACGTTGTCCGGTAGAGGTCCTGTGAGCTGTAGGACGAGAGATAATCGTCAGAGGGCTTGACCGGGACCGCCGCTTCAGACGTACCATCTCAAGTTCAGCAGCACGACCGACTGGAAGCATTACACGAAACCACCTCAGACTCTTCTATATCACAAATAAGCATAGGTTGTTTTCTCTGGAGAGCGAGTTGGAATACGCCTCACCTTGGCTGGTCCGGGTCGCCGCTCCGTCTGAAGCGTGCCCAGCCCCAGCAGCGGTCTCGGATGTCTACGAATACCCAGACAAGCGGTCATTGTTAGTGCCAACTAGCAGTGGAATGAAGTTCCAGGGTGATCTCACACTTTTCGATCAACATAACACCGAGAAAGAAATATCCAATGCCTAGAAAGACGTCTATGACTCGCTTGACAGAGGGAAGTCTAGCACGGACGTGAAAACCCACCTGAACTACGACAGGGAAAAGATAAAGAACAGGATCGTCATGACGAGATGAAAAATTATTTAGGGTGCATTTCGATAGTGCATTGAAAGTCGGCAGGACAAAAGACGGTGAGGTTGGAGTTGAAGGTCAACTTCTTCGACGGCTCGTTTGCCAGAATGCCATGGGCGTTTGGCCATCCCATACAGGTGTCCACACTCGGAGCTCTTCCCTGCGCAACCATAGGCCAACGTTAAAACGCTGTGCAGAGTTGCACTGAGTTCGCCGTGACAGCTCAGACTCTTCTTCTCTCTTGCGCCTCAGCCCTTCCTCGAGTCTCAGCATACTTCTCGAGGCTCTTAAGATTTATAACTGAGTCTTTTGTATGTGACGAACAAAAGCGTGGAGGCATACGTCAAATCGTCCCGTGTAGTACCGCTTTGGTGGGACAAAATAAATCGGTGAACTCAAGTTTCAGCGAAGACGTGGCACTTACATGCGCATTGTCCGGCCCGAAGTGTCAGCTTGGATACTGAAGGTAACTTCAATAATCTCAACTTACTAGTGGATATCAATGAAACGACCTGCGAGAAATGACAGATGTGAACACGACGGAATGCGGCGCCCATGCACCGCAGGCGCTCAACCGTCGCGCTGGGCGGCTGTCATTGAGTTATTCAATGTTAAGGCATATAGAGTGGTTATAATACTATGGGAAGAACTGATTCATAGCTTGTGAGCGTGATAGTGCGGCTGAGAAGAAACGAAGAGTCTGGCCGGCCCCTGGTGTAGACCACACGCCGGGTTGTAGCAATGCCTCGGGAGCTTTCAAGAATACTCCAATTTCTAATCACCTGCTATTGTCCTCGACTATGCATAATACTTTGCCAGGGCGGCAGTGAATAAACGAGGCCGCGGTCGCGGCGTCAGGCGAAGCGAATTGGCAAACTACCGCAAGTTGAGGAGTTAGGCACTTTCTCAATCAAAGTTCCTTCCTGCCTCTAAAGACATACCAATAACCCATAAAGTTTTCTCAAAGCTGAGAGGCATGCTGAAGGCTGCTGTCAGACTGCGATAGCGAGCGATGCGTTGACGTCGTTGCAGCCGGCGGTCGCGGCCCTCTCTTCTCTCCTGTGCTCTTTCACTCTTTCACTCGCTTTGCAAAGCTCACCACCAGTCACCTTCAATCACTTCTTGTCACTACACTAACGTCGAACAAACTCGATCTGTCGTATTGCTCTTCGTTTCCTACCGTACCCTCCGCACTCGGCGTCCTTCAGCTCATGCTCGTACTCCGGCGGGCCCTCCGCGCTCCTCGAGCGCATCCCTCCCTTGCGCGGTCCTACCCCGACGCTTCGCTCTCCACGAGTGCGGGACCCTCTTCTTCGCCGTCCACTGGCTCTGTTGCAGAAGAGATGGCCGAGATCCGGCGCCTCATGGAGACCGTCACGCCCGTCAACTCAAAGTCGCAGAAGGAAACACTTCTGCGCACTCAGTTTCCGCATCTGAAGGACCTCCTCCTCCAGTCTGTCCGCCCCCCCCCCC
>JTLS01000946.1:0-12126 GCA_000826855.1 Basidioascus undulatus | reverse complement strand
CTCGTCGGGGTCATGGGCGGAGGCGCGAGGCTCGCTGCGCCGGAGCCGGAGCCGCTGCTCATGCTCGAGCTGCCCGAGGTGATGTTCCAGCCGGCGTCGGATCCGCTGTCCGACATACCCGGCGCATTTCCTGGGGGGATAAAGAGCTGTGTAGGCCAGACCAAGCGGGGTGTTTAGTTTGTCGTGAATATCGGGAGGGTACAAAGCGGTTCGAGCAACAGACGCACCTTGGCAGGGCTCAGCGCCGGCTTGCGCGGGCTCTTGCGGGGCGGGATGAACGCCATGGAAGCTGTGCTCTGCTCTGCTCGAGTGCGGTCTGTCTCGTGGGCGTGCTCGAATCAGACGAGGCTGTGTTCGGTACTCGGTGCCTGCGTGGCGAGCGCGGCGAGCGAGAGCGTGGACGAAGAACAGCGATGTGGATGTGAAGGTAACGCGGGCCGGACGACGCCGTGACGTGCGACATGCAGCCTGCGTCCGCCATCCTTCAGCAATTATCATTACTTGCGAATCAACACTTTCATACCAGAGTCAAACCAGGTATAAATTGTATAAGGAATAACAGTGTACAGAGAACAAGCTTAGAATGAAGAACGTACTGCGCACATTGTCGAGCTGCCGAGCGCGCTGTGTGCAATGAAGTAATGCACTGCCGGTCCGACTTTGCAGTGGTCTCTTCAGCCATCATGCATGCTCGTACTTATTCAGGACAATTCATGTGCAACATAAAAGCTTTGGAAAATCTAAAGGCTGTATGCGAAAGCCTCTATTCAAGAGCTATGAATGTACCCCTTCTTGAACCTGGAACACACCTGCGTCGCTCACCGTGCTGCATTGCAACTATGCTCTTCGGGAATCAGCATGCTGTCTGGGATCAGCTGTAGCTGCAGGTCAAAAATATCTCCAATTGCTTGAAACACAGTTCACACATTGCATATATTTACTCTCAGGCCTTATCCAGACAACAATGGGTCCTCTTCATCTCGGTTGCAGGACTTCAGACCTCAGTGTCTGCCTGATCTCCATTGACCTCATTGACATCATGTCCGAGACCCACTATCTGCACAATCATGAACATGTTCAAGTACGATCATCGGCGCTGGGAAAGAACGAGGTGCATGATAGGTAAGCGGTTCGGTCTCGGCTTGCCAATACGCTCAGGGGGATAGGAAATCGTCCAATGCGTCAGGTTCTACCTCGTGGATGGATCCAGCTCCTGTACATTTTTCTATAACTTGTTCTGTGAGATGTGGGACGTTCACGGTACAGTCCGTCTTTTTCCGCGTTGCCGCAGTGCAACGTCAGAGCACAGGTTCTGTAGGTCAAATTCTGCTTTCATGTCACAGTATCGACACTTCATAATATCTGGATAATTTTCCTTTTCTCGTGATCTATGGCAAAAGGCAAGCAAGGCAACGAGGACATGAGCCTGCGATCGTTTGCTTTTTGACCCCAGCATCCACGCACCTTCCCTATCCACGCACCTTCCCTCTCTAGAAACCTCAAATGCCATACATCACCTTAAAAATGGACAAATTCAATGTCTAAAAAGACCCAGGAAAGCTTGCAGCTGGTGCCGTCAATTAGCCGTCTTCCTTCTGAAGCTCCTCGAAGGTAGCAAGCAAACACTGTGCCAATCCTCTCCTTTATACATTTAGGACAATCTTAGAACTACTAGATATATCTTCCATTGGGTCCATTGTAAGCTTCGGCTCCTCGTCAACGCGTCTCGGCCGGGATGCCAACTGCAGACCTGAGGCGTCCCGGAGTGGCAAGCAACGCTTCGGAAGCGGCCGTGAACATGGATACAGGCTCATACAGAACCGTAACGTGCGGTACTAGATTGTGCCCTAGGGCACGTGGGTGCCGTGTTAATGTTTCCCAGGTCTTCCGTTAGGTACTTTGTTATGCATGAGAAGAAGCTGACTGTATGCGAACGTGATCTGCACTGTAAGCTGGCAGCAGGGAGCCGGCTCGACCAGCCCTTTACTTCTTTGCTGGGGCATCCCTAGAAGTTGGGCCTGATATTTGTTGTGGAAGTGCTTGCATGGGACACAAGTGTGCATGTGTTCTGTGCTGATGAGAGGCAGAGCCGACAGCGCGGACTTGATGGCAACCCCGGAAGGCCGGTCCGTCGTCCGTAGCTGTTTTATACAACGACGAGATGAACCCCAGCTTTTTCCACTCCCTTGTATTTTCCCGTAAGGCATTTGTGACCTTGCAACCCCTCATCAGCAATCGTACGGCGACTCGAGCTGAACTGACAGTGTGGCTGCGAGCAGAGTGTCTCCACATTCTCGTTGTTGACGTGCCTCTCTCCGCGCCGCTAACATTTGAGGGTTGCATAACCACCGAAAAAACCCTTTCATAATTCACCGAGAAAAATATGTACGTGCTCGAGCTGATGACCTGCCAGCCCTTGTAGCCAACGTGTAGCGGACTGAGATTCTGTCTTCGCAGGGCGACTCCCGCCCCCCCACCTGAAGTGGTCATCGCCGACCGCTTCCCAGACTCCGCACTTGATGATACGCCTTCTGACTATGAAGCCGACCCGCAGGCGTATGCGTCAATCTCAGCTATTCCAAGCAGTCTCGGGGCGCGACGAACAAGGAAGTGGGTGGGCTCTTTACACCCTCCGAGCGGCGCACGTCCCAGCACACTCTGTGCACCGCGCTAGCAGCGTACGCAATAGCGAGCGCCACCGGAGCTCGATCGTTGGCGCGGGACCGGGAGTGGGACTCGAGCCGCTCCCGCCTGCAGTCACGGCGCTGCGGAAGGAGTCGGACAGTCTGAGCGCGCGCAGGCCGTCAACGACGAGCACGGAGCATCCGCCAAGAGGCGGCTGTGAAGGGATTGGCCGTCCGATGGGAGGGCAGGATCAATGAGGATTCAACCCCCGCGCCTGCCCGCGCGGATATGAGCGTCGAGGAGCCGGAGGATCCGAGGATGACCCGTACGATCGGGAGTGCCAGGGGACGGTGCTGGTGAGTATGGGGTTGTTAGGTGCGGTGTGAGTACATCGAAGTGGCCGGCTCAAATGCGGGGGGGGATACGCAGTGCTTGACTTGCACGGCGCAGTGTCTCGACAACGGTGCGCTCTGCGGAGGTTCACCTGCTGCGCACGGAACTCACAGCTGCTGGCTTTGCAGTGTACATGACTGGAGTCAACAGTGTGTTTCCAGTTTGAGTTCCTCCACATACCACATGCTCATCCCCCTACCCGTATGCAGTCGCCCTTCCCCACATCGGCGAGGAGCTTGGCCTCGTCGAAGGCTCTCTCACGTGGCTGATCTCAGCGTATACCTTGACCTTCGGTGGATTCTCGCTCCTGGCCGAAGTGCTGGCGGACCGCTATGGACGTAGGCCAGTCTTCTGTGGTAAGTCCCCCACCCACATTCTCACTATTTCTTCGCCAGCTCCTTCTGAGATGCTTGGAGGCAACTAGCGGGCATGATGGCTTGGATGTCGATCTTCACAGTGGCTGTGGGTTTAAGCAAGACCGACGTACAGTGCATCATCTTCCGATGTGTCCGAGTCTCTCTTTCCGTTGTTGTATTGCTCAGGACAGACCACCGACTGACCGATCTTCGGGTTTACAGCGCGTTGCATGGTCTCGGCGCAGCCGCCACTGTGCCCTCCGCACGGAAGTTTTGTCTAACTTCTTCCTCGGCAATGGGCGATACCGGGTCCTGTCTGTGTTTGGCGCAGCAGGGGCTATCGGGCAATGGCAATCTTTCAATCCAAGCAGCCCTATGAACGATGAGTACTGACGCTCTTCGTGCAGTTTCGTCCTCGGCCTGATCCTTGGCGGTAGGCGCTCTCCCGTACCCATGCAACCGCTCGGACTCCCATATTCTGCCCTATCTGTGACGCAGGCCTGTTCAGCGGAACCCTAGGCTGGCGGTGTGTTTCCGGCGCCCCCACTCGTTTTGTTCCCTACGCTGAGTTCGCTGCAAACACTCCTTACTGAACAGATACCTTTTCTACTTTACCGCCCCCGTCATCCTTGCCCCCGCCGTCATTGCGTGGTTCAGCTTCCCCAAAGAGCGGAAGCACGACGGGCCGAAGCCAGCGCTCGACTTCCTCGGTGCAGCCCTGGGGACAAGGTGCGCTAGCTTTGCCCCTTTGGCCTCATTGTTGGCGGCTCAAAGTGGTAAGCGGGGAACTATGGTGCAGCGTAATAATTCTCCTCACTTTCGCACTGAGCCAGTCAGAGGTATCTGGGTGGAAGAGCCCCATGATCATCGCCCCTCTGATAGTCAGCGTGCTGGTGATACTCGTGTTTGCCTACTCCGAGAAGAAAGTCAAGAATGCTATCATGCCTGTACGTCTCACTTCCTGATTACTTGCCGGATCAATCACTGAAAGATGACGGTGAAAACAGCTATACCTGTGGAAACTACCCTCCTTCGCTGGCCTTTGGTGCTCGGGCTTCCTGTTGTACATGTGGTGGTCATCGTAAGTTGTTTGCCTTGTACTGTTACACAGAACATATTATTGACCCGATACATGTCGATCGGCAGCGTCGTGTATTACTTTAATCTCATCGCCCAGGTGCGCCGCTATTCCTTCTTGCCGTATTCGTGCTGACCCCAGCATGGTGCCTGCACAGGAAGTGCTCCTCATCTCACCCCTCGGGACCGCCCTACGCTTTCCTCTGCGTACTGTCCCGTTTATCAGGCACCCCATACTGTCGCCTCAACGGCACGCTGATGCCCCGAACAACTGCCTCAGCCCATGGGACTTGTCGGCTTTGTGGTCTCCGTGTCAATGGGTCGGGTTGTTGAACAGTACTTCCCCAAATTACGTTCCTGGACCAAGAACTTTGACTGAGAGTCATTCATCCATATCACCCAGCTTCTCAATTAAGCCTCTCCTCGTCGGCGGACTTGTTCTCTGCGCAGTCGCTCCACTCCCTGCGACGTTTCTGAAAGCCGATGGTAACTTCTGGGCGTGCGTCTGCTCTTCTTTGGTCGGCCCACTACTCCCGCATTGCTGACAGTAATCTACAGTCATTCATGGGCCGTACAGCCTGGTGCTGCCTACGGCCCTCCTCGGTGTCGCCGCCGTTGCAATCGTGTACAATGTGATTTCGATTGCGCTCGTATCGGCTGTCCCGCCCGGGGCCAAGTTCGCAGGAGGTCTAGTCAACACAGTTGCGTCGTGACCACTTACAAGCGTCCTTGATGATGAATAATTGGACTATCTCTGACGATCCCCTCCCTCAATGCTCCCCAGGCGTTTCAAATCGGGAGCGGTGTCGGCCTCGCCATCACGTCCATCGTTTCGTCCTCAGTCGTCAACAAGCACCCGGTGGCGACGCATAACACCCCGTCGGTGAATCATGGAGGGTTATTCGGTATGTCTAAGCCCCTTTGCATATCTACTTGCACTCGCTTGCTGACCGGACACATGTACCGTTAACAGGCTGCGCTGTTTACTACCTGCGGACTGGCTGGACTGGCCTTGCTGTTGAGCTTCCCCGGACAGCAGGCAACCTCTGGCATGATGGTCGTTCACTAGCTCGATCAGATCAATATGGGGGACCCAATTTTGTTGCATTCTATGCTTTCAGCATCCGCTTCCCCGCACGTAGTATTGCGCAGGTCGTCATGGCTATGCTCGCCCTGATCCCCTGTTTTTAGGTCTATTTTTCGTTAAAGGTTGCATTTCCTCCACATTCTCATATGCTTCAGGTATCCTATGATACTTCAACAGCTGAGATGAATTGCCACGCTAACCCCTGACGCTTTATGGCACGTGGTACCCTGATTGCAAGAAACTGTGTGTTCGAGGAGGATGCGGCATAGCTGTACGGTCACGAAAATCAACAGCCATGAGAAGTACTGGGAAATCCTCAATCACATCATTGACCTGATCACGCAATCAAAACATGCGTTTTCTAACAACAAAAGCAATTGCAAACCCCTTCGACAGAGCCACTGCCCCCATCCTTTGTCCCGCCACGCCTCGCACAGAAGCATTACTCCACTCCTAGTCCTCTTCCTTCCCCGTATAACGCAAGGCGTCAGTGGAGACTTTGACTTTAACCCCGCCAGCGATGCTTGAGTCCTTGTCACGACACGCAACGGTGAGCTTCCATTGAAGACCCGCGACGGTAAGTTAGCTGCGCTCTGCGCTGCTGAGTGGAAAGGCTGAGCTGTGTGAAGGCGGGGAGCGTATACTCAGTATATTTGATTTAACATTGTCGTCGACTCGAAGTCATTGATGGTCCAAGAAACGTCACCAAGTGCCCGCCGACCTGCGCGATGCAGTGCTTGCAGCCCTGACGCAGGACAGGCGATGACTCCTCTGAGTTGCGAGACTTCAGTCACATAATAATTACAGTAACATCCGGACACGCAGTAACGCAGGTAACAGCCCTTGCTGGTTTGCCAATTGCAATCGGGATTGCAGCCGGATGCCGGATCTGTAAGTCCTACCGGTAGTGAAGTTTGTCTCGGTGGGGTCCAAGTGGCAGAAAAGCTGGGGTGCTTTTACCTTGTTATATAGGGCTGCTTCGGCGAGCTGATAGAAGACGGGGCGTCCTGGACTGTGAGACCTGACCGTGTTTGTTCGAGCTGGCTCAATGAAGTCCGTAGTGAGCAATGTCCGAGAGGCAGTCTCACTCCGCGTACACATGATAACAAAAATTATAATAATAAGGGTATAACAAAAGCCGGAACAGCCTGCTCATGTCCACGAAAACGCTCTAGTGCCGCCCTTGCAAGCGCTCCGGGCTGCGCTTCGGCTCGCGCCGGCGCATGGAACCAGAAGTGGGCGCGGGCATCCAGACGGTCCTGCAGATAAACCATTATGTTAGCCTCAACACTACGATAATGCCTCTCAAAACGACGTACCCTGTTGCCCACACTCCCGGAGGGACGATGCTGCTCGTCAGGCTCGCGCTCATCGAGCGCCCCTGCTGGTCAACGATGACCGTCGAGACAGCCGGGTTGGGCGCGGGGGTGGGGCCCCTGAAGCCCGTGCCCGTCACGGTCATCGCTGAGGTTGAGACGGACCACACGCCTGGGGGCACGATCACGCTCTGCGTGCTGAGCACGGTCTGGACTGCGTTGGGGATCTGCATCGCGGGTAGGAGGAGATCAGCAACTCAGAAGGTTGGAAGGTGGAACACAATGAAGGTTGCGGTAGCGTACCAACGTCAGAGTGACCGTGCCGTCCGTTGCCTGAGGAGAGGAAGTGGTCGTCGGAGTGGGCCGAGAGGTAGGCGAGGGGGTGGAGCTGGAGGTCGTCGACGAAGACGTCGGTGCGGGAGAGGCAAGGGCAGCGGGAGACTTGGACGTCGAGAGAGCAGCAGTGGAGTTGGACGTCAAAACCACAGCAGTGGAAATGGAGGTGGAGGTCGAAGAGGACGTCGTTGCCACAGGCGCAACGGCAGGAGCGGACTGTTGCGGTCCGCCGACCGTCACATAGGACGTGGTAGTGACCCAAATTCCGCCGTTGGCAATTCTGGGTTACGGATGGGCAATATAAAGAGTCGGTCAGGGTATACCGCAGACGCGCGAAGATAACGCACCCAGTGGACACGACCGGCTGAACAGTGTTGCCTTCCAGATCGACAGTCACAGTCTCGACGCCCGCTTGAGGCGCCGGCGTAGCACCGACGATAGCGGGGCGGGTGACAGTCCGATAGGCCGTCCTATATTCCAAAATAAGCAAGTTAAGTTTCATCCTTCGTTTCCAAATGCAAGCGGAAACGCACGAGATCGACCAGACGCCGGGGGGAACAATGACGCTCGTAGTGGAAGGGAGAACGGTCGTCGCGAAAGGTTTCTGTTGGTTTGGCTGAGAATTCGAAGCCAGTCAAGAGGGTCGTGAGAAACGCACGACAGTGACGGTCACCGTCGGGCCAGTCGCAGTGGGCGCTGCGATGGTCGAGCTCGACGTCGACGTGCTAGTCGTTTGGGGCGCCGAGGAGCTGGAGCTGGTCGTCGTGGGCTCCGCGGAGGTTGAGCTGGTAGTGGAGGGGTGAACGGAGCTCGTGGTAGAAGAGCTGGTGGGGGCAGCAATCGTTGTAGAAGTCGTGGAACTCGTAGTGCTCGCGGACGAGGGAGCAGCCGCGCCGGCCATGACGAAGTCAACGCAGCTATCGAATATGAATATCAGCAGACCGAAAGAATCTAGAAACGAGATTTGCACGCACTTGGAGTACTGCTGCGGGTCCGCCACGTCGTAGTAACCCGTCCAAAACCACTGCCGACCACGCAGACTTCATTTCAGTGAAGTTCTTCAAAGTGCGTCGCGAGAAGACCGACGTACCTGAATAGCGCAAGCTCCCTTCTGCGCGCACCGGTCTCCCAGATCAGGCATCGTGACGGTGAAGTTCCGGTTGTCGAGCGGCATGAGGTTCGGGCGCGCAAGGAGCGGCGCGCCCGTCAGGGAGGGGTAGTTCTGTTTGAGCCAGGCATTGTCGTGGAAGTAGGACGGGTTCTGGTTGAGGCGTGTGCGGTCGTAGGATGCCGGATCCCAGGCTAGGAGTTGCCATGGAGAACGTCAGAAAATGGACGCGTCTGGCGAAGTCGGAAGCAGCACCGTACCTCCGTAGGTCCCGTTCACCCAGGTTCTCAGCGTCGCGATGATTTTGTTCTCGGCCAGGTCGATGACCGATACATTAGCACTGCAAGAGGACTATGTCAGCCCTGTTTTGCAACGTCATTGGCAAGATGTACTCACATGCCGCGATGTTGCGCCTCGAAATCAACATAGAACGGGATGTCCTGGCCCGCGTGGTACTCGTGGATGACGCTGTCGTCCTCAATATGATAGCCTGCATGGGAAGGGTAAGAAGGGTTTGCTTGCAGGGCTAAGTTGCGCAACCGCACCGTGGCACTGTGATGTCTCTTCGTGGTGAGCAACCTTGTCTTCCTCTGCAGTCGATCGAGGAAGACGTACCTTGAACATGTCACATCCAGGCTTCGGACGGAGGCTCTCCTGGTGCGTTGCTGCAGTGTAGGCAATACTACCGTACTATCCGGACAACAAAAAAGGTCGGTATGCAGGCTCGCCGCCATTCCAAAAGAGACAGCCGATCGACGTACCTGCCATTGCAGCGGTCCGCGCAGATTTTCTTGCGGCAGGACCTTCGAGAGTAGGCATGAGCACCGCTTCAAGGCTGGGCTTAAATGCTCGTCTGCTCCATACCTTTCCAGTGAAACCCTCGCCGCAAGTTTCGACGTACTTCGGCCCCGGCTGAACGCGCAGCGTCAGAAACGGTTGAGGAGCGGCAGTAGGTACAGGTCGGCGGAGTACGTACCATTCGAGGTTGCGGCTCGAAGACCATGCCGTGACCCAGAACGGTCCCCGCGAGGGTGAGCAACAGGAGGACCATTTTCAACGCGGGAGCCATGTTACCGCGTCGGAGTTGGCTGAAGAAGTGGACGAAGCGTGAAAAGTGTGAAAAGAGCAACCGGGGCGAATGAGAATGTGTCAAAAGTGTGAAGCGGTAGTGACGGCCAGCGTCTGGTGGAATGGGGAAAGCGTCGCAGACGGTAGGAAGAACCAGAGAAGGAGAAAGTGGATGTGGGTGTTAAAAGGGAGCTCGAGGAGGAAGCGCGGATCCGGTTGAGCGATCGTCCATCATTAAAAGCAAGCGCGGCCGCGATCGCTATTAGTCCGGCACGCGCCCCCAGGTGGTGGCTTTTTCTATCGAGGCATATCATGATGCGAAGGTCCTTCGTGTCAGAATTGATCGACAATTCTTGATGGGGCATCTCGAGGCGTGCTGGCAGCAGATGTGATAAGAGCGGCACGGCAAAGAGGAGACTGGCGGCATGCGCTCCGGCTGTGGCAGCTAAATAACCCTCCGCGCTTCTAAGGGAGTACTCAAGAGTACTCCAAGCGAAGATAAAGGAAGAAAACGCTTTTGTACGCTAACGATGAAAGTAAAGCGGACAGTGGCTACGTGAAGCGACGAAAGCTGAATCAAGCTGAATGCATGGCGGGATGGAGGTGCTGTCGCGCTGTCTGGCGTCACATTGAGGTTTGTACTCAAGCGCTGCCATCGGTCTTTTGTGCGAGAAGCGAATTTGGCGATGTTTAGACAACAGCGAAGTCACTCAGCACTCCGCGCGTTCGAGCAGTAGGTAAAGCAAGCGATGCGCCAGCGGCCAATAGATGGTATACAAGGCGCGGTAGCCATACTAGGAAGAACCCACGGAGAGCATGCAAAGCAAGATAAAAGAAATACGGGTGGTAGTGATCGTGGTCGTTGTCGTGGCGGGGCATGAAGGGGTAGACACCTGGTAAAGTCCTAGCAAGGAGATGATGCGAAATGGGAAGAGGGGAAAATCGAAAGGCGGTATCCAAATGAACCGAGTACGAAAGGGGAAGGGGAAGACGGAAGACGGAAGAGGGAGCGTCATGACTGGGCGTTGCCGAGCTCTTTCCAGAGGCTCTGCGGAGCGGGAGCGTGCACGAGACGTCAGACGGAGCAAAGGAAGGGGAACGGAGGGGAGGGGGCAACGCACCTGCGTGACAGAGTGGATCAGCTCCTTGCTGATCGAGCCCGACGCGCTCGCCTGGGCCTTGCCAAACTGCATGACCTGCTTGACAAGCATGTGCATCTGGCCCTGCGTGATCCCAAGCGCGTCGGCCGACATGCCTGATCCTCCCCCCCCTACCCCACATCAGTCCCTGCCCACGTTCTCCTCTCCCGTCCTCTCCGCAAACGCACCTCGCTCCTTCTTCCACGGCTGCAAGAATGGGTCCTCATCCAACAGCTCCGGAATCGTCATGCGCCGCTTCGCATCGCGCTGCAGACAGCTGCGCATGGTGCGGAGCACGTCCTCGCCGACGCGGACCTTGAGGTCCTCGTGGCGCACGGGCTCGAGCGGCCCGCCCGCGGTGGGGGGCGCGCCGCGCGGGGGGGCGGTGACGGGGACGGAGAACTCGGGGAAGTCGATGGGCACGGACGGGTCGGGGATGACGGACAGCTTCTTGTGCAGGTTCTGGTAGTGGTAGAAGGGCGGGTGCGAGTAGATCATCTGGTAGAGGATGCAGCCGAGGGACCAGACGTCCGAGGGGCGGCCGAACTGCGGCGAGCGGAGCGAGCGTCAGTTTCTTGTCCCTTGCTCTTTAAGATATGGGAAAAGCGCAACAGACCTTCAGCCCCCGCTTCCCGCTCAGCGCCGAAGAAGGATTCGTGATCGCCTCCGGGCTCATATAATTGATCGTGCCGACCTGTCCATCCATCCCAATCCCCATTCCCGCACCCAACCGTCAGCCGACTCCATCTCTCTCTCTCCCTCTCTCCCTGGCAAGCGCACCTGGCTCTCGCGATGGATATTCGTCGTATCGTTCGGGATCGCCTTTGCGATCCCAAAGTCGATGAGCTTGAGCGAGCCCTTGACGAGCACAAAGTTGGCGGGCTTGAGGTCCGAGTGGACGATCGCTTCTTCGTGGATCGCGTGCACGGCGCGGAGCATCTGCGGGCGGACGATTCAGGTGGAGTTATTACGGTGCATGAGAGTCGCTGTAAAAAGAAAAGGGCAGAAGAAGGGGAAGGACGCACCTGCTCCCAGTACAGCCCCACAAAGTTCATGTTGAGCCGCTTGCCCTGCTGCTCCGCCAACAACCGCGCAAAGTCGATCTCCCCGCACTCCAATCGCTGTTCCCCCACGCACCACCCACACCCACACCAACACCAACACACATCAGCTCCCACCATCCCCTCTTTCCTCCCTGCCAGCACACGCAAACGCACCATATACAAATGCCTATTCCCCTGCCTCTCCCAGTCCCACAGCCTAATAATGCGGTCGTTCCCCCTCAGGCGCTGGAGGAGGCTGATCTCGTTCAAGTAGCCCGTGACCGTCTCGGCGTCGCACTTGTCGAGGCGGACCTTCTTGATCGCGAAGAGCTCGTTCGAGGCCGACAGGACGCGGTACACTTTCGACGAGCCGCCCTTGCCGAGGTCGTCCAGGCGCATGTAGGGGATGTTGTTCACCTGTTCCGCTCGCAATAGGTGAGCATAGCGAAGAAGAGGAAAGAAGGCGAAGGACGGGAGAAGGCAAGGAGGGCGCAGAGGGAACGGGGGGACGCACAGTGAGGTACGAAGGCGGTTTCAGACCGTGCATAGCCGCGTATGGCGCGGTGGGGGCGGGGGCA
>JTLS01000945.1:0-16526 GCA_000826855.1 Basidioascus undulatus | reverse complement strand
GAGGGGAAGGGAAGGGGAGGGATGGAGGAGAGGGAGGGGAGAGGGGAGGACGAACCTTCGATAGATGCTGATTCGGCGACCGCAGGGAGCGGCTCTTCAGGCGCATCCACGAACTGTCCGACGTGGGCGCATCAGCAACTAGTTCTCCATAAGGGAGGGAGATAAAGACAAGCAACGCACCTTCCCGCCCTCCCACTTCAGCGCCCTCAGCCCCTCCTTCGCCTCTCCGCCAAGCCCCTCCCAATTCCGATCGACAGAGACGAGCACGTTCCCGGCGCGCTCGGCAAAGTCGAGTACGGGCGCGGCAAAGTCGATGGTCTGCACTTCCGGCGCGGTGATGGAGTCGGACGTGAAGGAGGTGAGGGGGAGGTAGTGGAGGTTGGAGGATCTGGGGAGGAGGGGAGGTCAGGGAAGGGGCAGGGGGAAGGGCAGGGGAGGAGAAAAGAGGAGGGCGAGACGGACCCGCAGGAGGTGAAGAGGACTTGCGGGGCGGAGGGGTCCGAGGGGGGCGTGTAGAGGTAGAGCTTGTTGATAGCGACGATCAAATCCCCGTACGGTTCCTTCCTCTCCTCCTTCTCCTCCTGCACCTGCTCCTCCTTCGCCTCCTCCTTCGTCTCCCCCTCCTCGCCCTTCTTGCCCTTCGCCTTCTTCCCCTGCGGCGGCCGGGGCGGGCGCTGCTTGTCGTTCACGCGCACGCTGCGGACCTTCACGCCGGGGAGGACGGAGTCCGCGACGGGCACGACGCGCTGGAGCGCCCCCGAGAGGTAGTCCCAGACGAGGATCGCCGGGTCTCCGCCGGCGGAGAGGAGGAGCGGGTGGTTCGGCGCGGGGAGGGGGAGGAGGGCGGAGACGAATCTGAAGGGTGTCCAGATTAGCCGGATTAGAAAGATGAGGAGGCGGAGGCAGAGAGGAGGAGCGGGAGACGTACTTCCTGTGCCCCAAGCAGAAGCGTTCGATGACATAGCTCTTCGGGAACCGGCTGACGCGCACATGCTCGTCCCTGTCGCCGGTGATGACGTGCTTCCCGTCCGGCGTGAGCGCGAGCGCGTTCACCATCGACACGTGGCCGAGCACCGGCTCCTGCGCGAGCTTGGCCTTCTTCGGCGCGGGCTCGCCGGCGGCGGTCGAGGGCGCCGCCGCGGCGGGGGACGGGTGAAGAGGGAAGGAGAAGACGTCGCCGAACTTGTCGGCGATGAGGATAGTCGAGTCGTCGGAAGTAAGGGCGAGGGCGTTAGCGCGCTTCACGAGGTCGCTGTGGACCGGTACTTTGGAGATGAGCCTGTTACCCTCAAGCCCAGCGAGAAAGGAACACGCACCGCGCGCTCTTCTCCTCCATCGCACCGTCCGCAGCAACACCCCACACCTTCAGCTTCTTATCGTCCCCGGTAGAGACGACGTGCGCGCCATCTGAGGTGAGCGCAACGAGGCGGACAGGCCCGCTGTGCGCGGACGTGTGCGTCTTCGCCTCCCTACCGTTAGAGAGGAGCAGGACGAGGTGTGCGCCGCTTGCAAAGACTGTGAGTCCTGAAGAGTGCACAGCGAGCGCCTGATACGGGAGCTTGGGCATACTGGGCGGTGGGCGGTGGGCAGAGATTGGGAAGACGAAGGGAGAAGACAAGCGGCAGGCGTGCGACTTGGCCGAAATTTGGGCGCGCGAGCTCAGCGCGTCCTCGCTCGCTCGTTCCTCTTCTTTTTCGAACACACCTTGCTCTTGCTCTGAGTCCTTCGCGGCGGTGCTCACGATGCCCTTCGAGATCAGCAACCTCCAAATAGACCTCGATCGCACCTCGATTGTCCCGGAGAACCCCAACGGCACGCGCAAATACACCCTCGGCGACTACATCTCGGTCTGGCCCTCCTGCTTCGGGCTCGTCACGGCCTCTTCCCCTTGCAATGGCCGACCGCCTCAAGCCGGGAGAGATCATCGTTGCTGCCACCACAGGCGAGCTCTCAGCGCTCGTGCGCTGCGCTGGGTCAACACGCCATCGCGACCGCGCTTCTCCGCCACCTCTTCGCGAGGCCGCGGGCGGGCATGACCCCCCGCCGATCGACTTCGACGTCTTCATTCCTGTCTGGGATGACCCGGAGAACCACCAGGCGACTCTCGAAAAGGCGCAGTCGAAAAGGCGCAGTCGCGGCGACGAGTACTTGGGTCGCTCAAGGGCGGGCCAAAGGTCACGATCAATTCGCGTTTGGGGTACCTCTCCCTTCACGCACTCTGGCTCGACCGCTCCAACCTCATCATCACCATCCCGACTCCCCCGCAAAACCAGCCTCCACACCCGATCCTCCTGTCCTCAACGCCCCAAATGCTCTCCATCCAGCCCCTCCCCTTCTTCGAGCTCCCCTTCATGTTCGAGCCCCCAGAGCAGCCCTACGCGCAGTGGGTCCTCTCTTCCCCGGACTCGCCGTCGCAACTGGACCCCACCACGCGCCTCCTCTTTCAGAGCTGCCTGCTCGGCAAGTCCGCGTGCCAGGTCGGCCGCGCTGCAGCGCGCGCGCTCGGCGAGCCCCTCCCCTAGCGCGCCGCGGACAACATCTACAGGTGGCTCAGCGACGCCGCCGCGAAGGGCCGCTTTTTCTGCGAGGTCTGTGGGCAGATGTGCAGGCATATGTGCGTATGTGCGCGTGCAAGGGCGCGTTGTATTCTGGGGCGGAACATCAGAAGCAGGACCGTCCGAACCACAAGAAGGTGCGGCGCCTGAGTTCGGGCTCATCTGATTCTTGTACTCCGAACTCAGGCTGCGTGCTGATCTTCTATTGGCTCAGTGGTGTCAAGAACACAGGGTGGACACGTAAACACTCTTGGGCCGATTCGATCCCTTTCCTCTTCTCCCGTCTTGGATGCACTGGATTGCCGTGGAATATCCACCCCACGTTCGACTGTACGGATCATCAATGCATCTTGACAAGAATTAACCTCTTCAGGAATCTGATTGTCTTGTCTGCGTGAATCCCCAGCAACACGGCAACGCCGCTGCAGCATTGCGACGGTATTGTGCAACGATGGGTCTGGAACGCTGCGCCCCTGGACGTCTCGGTCCGCCAGCACCTCAACAATCACCACTGATGGCGTTCATCAAGTAGAGAACAATATCGCTTCTTATTAGCATTGGATCAGTGCGACAGCCTGAAGCGGACCAACGACAGCGGTAGCAGCTCGCGGTGCTCCCACTGAATGCAGCTCCATTTCCCTCCCTGTTACCCCCAACCGCTTCCTAAATCGCCGTCTCCAGTCTCCCAAGCCCCCTTATATCGACATTATCCCTCACCTCTACTGAGAGTGGCCCGAAAAGTGGACCCGCGGCGCACACGAACACACTCCCTCTCGCGCTCACGCGCTTGGTCAGCAGTAAAGCCATGATGCAGGGATGTGCTAGAATACAGTGGGTATGAAGCGACGAGTGTGAAATCACTTGGCTGGTATTCTGGACATGATAGTCGGGACTTCGGCTGATGCGGGGAAGGGAAGTCAGCGCGCGCTCGGAGACTTTCAGAAGAAGCGTGAGCGTACGTTGGGGGAAGTTCCTGATGGAAAATGAATGTCATGTAGACGCCTAGATTGCAAAAGGAACGAGGACGGAGGACGCACTCTTCGGCTGCCTTTCGTTGCAACGTGTCAAGCACCTCCTTGGACGTCTTGCGGTCGAAGTCGTCTCGTGCCTTGATGAGCGCCGTGACGAACGGCAAGCACGGACCGTGCTGCTTGGCGAAGGCTGGAACAGTCAAGTCATCAGCGACTGCCAGTGTATCGAGTGTGTGCGGGAACCAACAGAAGAAGTCGAGGTAGAGCATCGAGTCGGATGCCGAAAGGATGGAGAGGACCTTGTCGAGCACCTGCGTCTCGCCTCGGTGAGTCTAAAGTAGAGGGACGATAGAAATGCGAGGAAAAACGCACATCAAACGTAGCCGTGATCTCCTCCTCAGGCTTCAGCGATGCAAAGAGGCTGAACGCCTCGCCGATGTCCGTCCGGATCTGGTCCAGCGCTTGCGGGATCTTGAGCTTGCTGCATCTCCGCAGGCCGGTGAGGTAGGCGATGAGGAAGTCGTCGATTAGCTGGATACGGAACAGAGGCTAGCTGGGTCAGAGGATCAGGCCGGAAGGAAATGGAATTCGGGACGCACGTTGTCGACGAGGAGGTCGAGGAGGAAGGTGTTGAGGTGTTGCGAGTAGTCGCCGAGATAGTCGCGGATCGTCTCGGTGATCTGCGTGACGAGGCCGTCCGTGTACCACTGCGGGGAGAAGAGAGCCTTGGTCGCGGGCTTGAGGTCGTGGAAGATGATGTTGACGAGGGTCTGGATGCACTTCTTTGCGACGTCGAGGAAGCCGTCCATCGCGTTGTTGAGCTTATCGCTGATCACCACGCGGTACTTCTCGCTCACGAGCGGCTCGAGCCGCTGGAGGAGCGCCTCGGTGTAGTCTGCGCTCTTGATTTGGTCGTTCGCGAGCGCGATCACGTACTCGCCCAGCCCGCCGGGGACGTCGTCCGGGCGCTCCATCTGCTTCTTCGCCTCGGCGTCGATGAGCGCGAGCCACTCTGCCTGCACGGAGCGCATGACGCGGTTGCTCTCCGAGACGACGCGCGCGAGGACCGCGCCCTGGCCCGAGTCCGCCGCGAGGTCCGCCTGCTGGTTGATCATCTGGAAGAGGATGACCGCGCCCTGCGTGCCCCAGAGCCCGTCCGCGTCGATCTCGGGCGGCTGGTGGCGTTCGACGAACTCGCGCGTCTCGTCGCGCATGAGGTTGAACGTCCACTCGTCGAGCTTGCGCACGATGAGCTTAACGTAGTCCTCGATGAGCTCCTGCTCGCGCCCGCCAAGCAGCGGCGGCGCGAGCCACTCGGGCGGGACCTCGAGCTCCTTCATGTTCTTCGGGTACTGCTTCACCCACGCGTGCAGCGAGAGCAGCACTGACGCCTCGGGCGCGTCTGCGACGATCTTGCGCAGCGTCGCGTCCAGCGCGGTGTGGTACGTCTTGACGTACGTCGCGTGGATGTTGTAGTCCGGCGGGAAGCACGGCACGACGTCCGCCTCGATCTGCATCAGGTCCTCGTAGTACCACCCGAGCGTATCGACGAAGGCGGCCGGGTTGCCTTCGTTCGCCTCGACCGCCGCCTGGAAGAGCTCGGAGATCGACGACTTGATGTTGTCGAGGATCTTGTGGCGGACGTGCTTGATCGTCCGTGCGTGTGCTTGCATCGACCTGAACTTGGCGGCCTATGCAGGAATGGCTGTCAGTGCAGGATAGATAGAGAGTGAGTGCGGGCAGATCCATCGCACCGAATCGGTGTTCGCCTTCATGACCAACCGCATCGCGACTGCCTTCTCGTCCTCCTTCCCCTCGACCTCCGCAATCTTGAGCAGCCGCACGATAACGCTCGGGTTGCCCGCGCGGACGATATCGAGCACGTGTCGCGCCAGCTCGCAGATGTGGGCGTCGAAGCGAGCGATGAGCGAGTTAAGGCGCTCAAAGTAGCGATCGAGGGTCGCGCGCGAGTCGGCGGTCGCGCGCTTGGCTTGATGCAGCGTCTGGTTCCGGAACGCCTCGAGCTGCATGAGCTCAAAGTGGACGCGGAGCAGGTTTGGGTTCGGCCCCGCCGGGTCGTCCTCGTCCTCGGCGAGGAGCGCCTCGACAGCGTCGATCTTGGTGTACATGTCGCGCAGGTTGTTGACCATGACCTCGGTCTCGGCGAAATGTCGGTGGACCATAGAGACCTAGGCGACACCAAGTCCTTCCCTTCAGCGTCCCCTCGGTGCGGACTGCCACCCTACTTCGCAGCCGCTCTCAAGATAAAAGACACACCTGGCTAATCTTCCCAAAATCCATCATCTCACTCGTCATGTCCTTCCCCATCTTATCAATTCCCGCCATGTTATCGCGCATAGCCTGCACGCTCTGGCGCGTGCTCTGCAGCTTGCGCAGGCCGTCGCGGATCGCATCGAGCTGCTCCGCCACGCCGCTCTTGAGCTTGGCGTCGATCGCTGCCTTCTCCTTGAGGAGCTTCTTGCGAAGAGCAGCGACCTTGACGAGGTCGTCCGGCGAGCGGAGCGCTTCCGTCGCGGGGTTGGAGAAGGTGCCGCCTGTGGGCGGGAGAGGCTGAGCCTGCATCGCCGGTCCGGAGCGAGAGGTGCGAGGACAGTAGCCGCAAGACTGTTGCACGTCCGTAAAGTCAGATATTTGATCGAAATGTGCAGTGATTTTGAAATGTACAGGACTGGGTTAATGCGCAGCCGTCGAGGAGTAAGCGAGGGTGTGAGCGATGACGGTCAGGGTCAGGACTCGAGCGAGCACTTGGACGCGTGAGCTCGAGCCGGATGCTTCTTGCTTCTTGAACCCGAACCGCATCCGCCCTTAGAGACGCCCTCTTCAACCCGCCCTTGTCTTTATTTGATACACTTCCCATCACAAGCTCCCAACAAAGAACACACAACGCGGTCAACATGAGCGTACGCTTCCATTTCGCCTGAAAGCGCTAGGTTCGACACGGTCGCCTGCTCAAGCGTCCCTTTCCTCCGCCCCTCGACCAGGACAGCCGCTTCTGCTATCTGCACATGACGGACGAGGCACTGGATGAGCTGGACTATGTGGAGGAGTGGGATGAGATTCAGGACGAGCTGCCGGACGACGGTGAGTTGGTTGTTCGCATCCAGTCGTCTCAGGCGGGAACGCTGTTTGATCTTCGTTGCGAGCAGACATCGAAGTCCCCCTCCAACTCCTCCCCGTACCCGACGACGACGATGAGAGTGCGTCCCGGGCTCCCATTTTCTCTCAATCTCAATGCCCTTACGTTCCCTCCCCGCAGCGGCCCTACCCTCCAACACGCACCCCTCCTACCCCTACGGCAACCCCTTCAAGCAGGCCTTCTCCGCCTTAGCACCCGGCCCCGGCTCGCGCTCTCTAGCCGACCAGCTCACGCCGGACTATTTGAACCTCTCGGGCCGACCACCATGGGACGAGATGGCGCTGCGCGACATGCTGCCCTTCGAGGACCCGAGCATGGCGCGCTTGAAGGCGGGCGCGGCGCCAGGCTCCGCAGGTTCGCACGCAGCGGCCGCGGCGGCGGAGACGGCTGCTGCTGCTGCCGCTGCTGCTGCTGCAGGAGATCACGCGAGTGGGGATTTGGGAGGCGGCGCAGGGAGGGGTACGAGAGGCGCTGGTGGTGCGGGCGAGGGCGACGACGGCGGTGACGGAGATCAGCTTGACCGAGACTGATACCGATGGTTGAAGCATGGACAAAATCTGCTTCATATTTGAGCTTGTGATTGCCGTGAGCATCAGGGTCATTGCGTGTGCTGTACTTTGGCGTTCCACTCCGACTCGGCCCTGACAGATCGATGCGCTATCTAATCGCCCGGCCGTCCGGAAAGTCCCCGATCCCCCCATCTTCGTTCTCAACCTCATCAGCCTCTATCGCGCCATGACCGAATCCGAGTCTGCGCCTCCGCCCACAACAACAGAAGCGAAGCCGCAGGCCGTCGACAACGCGCCGACTGCACTGTCTGTGAAGGAGACGAACGCGCTCACGGACGCGTTCACGCCAGAAGAGCGTGCCGGGGTCGAGCAACTGCGAGTCAGTGACCGGCCTCCCATCCCCCTCAGTAGCCTGGCACGCTCACTCATCCATTACACACGCGCTTCCAGGCCAATCTTCCCGACATCCTCCCCGATGGCAAGCCAACTAAGTTCTGGGCGGGCATCGTGCTCGACCCCGTCGTGAAGGACGCGAAGGCGGACATGGTGCTGGTCAAGTTCCTTCGCGCTCGGTGCGTCCACCTCCTCACACTTTGCCAACCGCACTATTCACGGGGACACGATGTGGCCTCTGCAGTGAGCTCAACGTCGACGCAGCGGCGAAGCAGCTCAAGGAGACGCTCGCCTGGCGCGCGGAGTTCAAGCCTGAGGACGCGGCGAAGGAGGACTTCCCTGCTGCATTTGACAAGCTCGGGTTGATCTTCGGGAAGGACAAGGGAGGAAGGCCGATCACGTACGTCTGTTACTTTACGGTGGGTTTGCCAGGAGGAGAAGGTGTTGACGGGACGAACGTCTAACAGCGTCAACGTGTACTCCGACGCCGAGGCGCTCAAGGAGGCGTTCTCGGACGTGGACCGCTTCCTGCGGTCCGTCTTGCCCATTTTTCTACCTTAACCACGGCAATCTGACCCGATTGTGGCGATGCTTAGTTGGCGTATCGGCCTCATGGAGAAATCCGTGGACCTCCTCGACTTTGAGACTACCGATGCAACTCTCCAGATTCATGATTATCTCGGCGTCTCCATGTCCAGCAGGGACGCCAACGCGAAGGAAGCAGCGAAGAAGGCGACCGAGCTATTTTCGGCGCACTACCCGGAGCTTCTCGTCCGTCTCGATCACCTCACCTGCCCCTTTCTGCCCTTCCACTCATGCATATTATCAAACAGTACCGGAAATTCTTCATTAACGTCCCAGCCGTCTTCTCGTGGATCTTTTGGTGCGTTCTCAAAGCCCGGGACTTCTTTCACGCCGAACTGACTCCGCCTTCCTTCCGTTGTCTACCTGCACAGGCTCTTCAAGCCCATCCTGCCCGCTGCGACGTTCGCCAAGATGGCGGTTGTCGGCAAGGGCAAGGACACCATCGGCAAGGAGCTCCTTCCGCACGTCGACGCGGACGAGCTGCCCGAGCAGTACGGCGGCAAGGCAAAGTTCGACGCCGTCCCGAGCGCTTGAGAACGGCGCGATGACGAGCAGCGCACACGCAAGGACTTATTCTCTTTTCTTGGGCAGGCCATTACTCAGGCCTTTAATGCGAATACATGCTTAATAATTGATTAAACTGCACGCCGCCGCCTGTGCGGCGTACCAGGGGCCCCGTACAGCTTCGCCCGGAACACAGAAACTATCTCAACCCGTGAAAAAAAAACAGCAGATACCGTTCGCTAAAAACAGATAAAAGGAGGAGACCGTCGTTCACTCGGCGTCGACGTCCGAGCCCCACGCCCGCTTGGCGCGGATCGTCACCGTCTGCGTGACGGTTTTCGTGACGGTCACCGTGGTGGCGCAGCCCAGGCTGGTGGTCGAGAAGGTCGTGGACATGGACGTAGGGGTCTGCGGCGCCGGGGTGGGGGCAAGGGCGGAGAAGACCGGACCGCTGCGTCGGGAGGCACGTCAGTTCGTATGCTCGGGACTGCTACATTCAAGCACTTGGCTTACCCGGGCATGTTGTACTGAAGGCAACCCAGAGTGTTGACAGTGACTTAAATGACACCATTGGACTGCAGAGGGTTATTGGCCTACCGTGAGCCACTTCTTGTTCGCGATGTGTTCTGTTTTCAAGGCGTCAATGAGCCTGCGTGCCTCGACCCGTTGAAGCGCCCGTCAAAGACTCACAAGGGTCATTCCAGATGTTGAGGTTCACCAAGCCAGGGTGACCTAAAAGATCTATAGTCAGAATGCGATGTGCCTCGTCTGTCGAACACGGGACACACCTTGATAGACCTGCAGGTTTCGGCAAGCAGTGCGTTAGCGGTGCACTGCTGAACACGGAGGATACGCTTACCCGCTGCAGGTCAACCTTCTGGCTCGCCGGGACGTTGTTGATGTTGACTGAGCCGCTGCTCTTAATGTTGAATTGGGCGCACTGCACACGGTCAAAGAGTGTCAGGCCTCCCATCGACATCACAGGAACCGCCATGGACTTACCTGGGGTTAGAACTCCGGGTGGAACCTTCAAGACAACGGTCAGCAAGGTCGGCTTTCAAAACAGAAAAACATCAAGACATACTCCCAGTGCAGCTATACGAAGACTGTGTGTCTGTATGTCAGACATGAAAATAGGCAGGGGTGGTGGATCAAGGACCGACCGCAAGAGTGTTGAACTGAACGAGGTACTGTCCCGACTTGGAGTAGCTCGGGATGGGGAAGTTTCACCCTGCGCTCTTAATCGACGAGGACGCGAACTGGCCCGGGTGAGACCGATGCCGTAGGCTTTGATCCAGACAGCCCCGCTGGGATTGAACGTCCGGCAGTCGCCGTTACAGTCGGCGATGTCTGCCAAGCAAAGTTGTCATTAGTCACAGCGAATGTGAACTTGACCATTCGGAGGTGGCGTACACATCATCAGGGGCCCATTCTAAGGAAGGAAAAGGCGGTCAGTTGGTGTGTCGATGGGGTCGGTGGCTCAACGTACGTGGTCGTCGCAAACTTCGACTCACCCATGAGACCACCCCACTTGACTGTGCGATTTTGAGGTGCAGCATCATTTAGCTTGTTTGCGAATCGGGGCCAACAGAGCGAAACGCACCGTTGACCTGGCTGCCCGCAGTGACGTCCGCTACCAGTGCAGCCGTGCGACCGCCGGTTTGCAAGCCACAAAGCATGTCGGGGCTGCCAAGGTCGTAGCATGTCAGGTCGTAGCATGTCAACGAATCCCACTTTTGTCAGAGAAAACCGTCCGGTCCCCATCGACCATCGACTGGGGTGTCGCCGTGACAGGAGGTGAACAACGTACTCAGAGCGGTCGTCTCTCTGGCCCCGACGATCGACTGCGAATTTAATCTTGTTCCGTGCCATCCGTCGGATCCAGGAAGATTTTTCCATTCTCCATGGTTGTGATGGAGGTGATGAAGCCGTGGACCGCGACGAGGGGAGCAAGGACGGGCAGCGGAAGCCACGACGAGATGGGGAGTGCAACGCATTTGTCCGTAGCCGATGCACCGGTACTTCGGCGTGAATAAGTGAGTATGTTAAAGAGTGTGTACGGGGGAAGAAAGGACCCAATGAAGGGGAGTGAAGTATATATCAGACGGAGGGGGGGGCAAGCTGGCTTTTATTCGACTTGCGAACTTTCACTCGGGCAAGGGGTGGCTTGACATTCACACGGCCTGGATGAGAGAATCCGCCACAATTTCTGGCCTTGTTCAGTTTCTCTGTCAGGCACAACCGCTGAGTCTCAGGGCCACGTCGCCGTGTGAAGATTATGAGAGGCTTACCCAGCCCTCCCTTATGCGAAAGAGAATAGCGTGGACAACCACCAACAACCACACTCGACTAGCAGTTACCGCGGCGCCAGTGGCGCAAATGGCTCCGAGAGCATTCAGAGGGTAAAATGGGCTGGGCTTTGCATTCAATACTATCGAGAGAGCACTTGATTGTTCATGATTAATCTTCCTTATCTCAAAGTGTGCCTCGAGGATGCAAGACGCAAGCGAGAGCCTTGTTCGTTTCCGCCAACAGTCCCAACCCGCGAACCTGTGTTGCGCCATCAACTGCTCGCCACTCTTTACGTGCAAATTTCAGCTATGAATGACACAGCTCGAGGAAGGAGAGGTAGCCTTCTGAGGATTTTGTTAAGGAAGTCCTGGGGCATGGGCTCGGCATAGATGCACAGCCACGACAATTTGGACTTCGCAGAATGCTACATTAGAAAGTCGGCACTCCCGTTGGCACCCCTCTTTGAGTTGCGAATACTTGCACCAGGGAAATCTAAAGAAATTTTTCCTGCTAGGGGACTCGTCCGTCCTCCCGCTCGTTTGTTACGAGGCCCACTTTCTGGCGTACGTTCGACCTCTGCACACCCCCACAACTCAGGAGATTAGACATTGATAGATTCTTACAAGAGGGTCAAATTTTCACCCAACTGAATGCAGGGGTATTGGAGTAATTTGGACCTCATGGCACCTGTGCGTACGGATAGCAGGCAAAAGGCATGGAATCGGTTCTCTGCAACTGCCCACTGCAGCGGCTGCTTCGCCGGCATTGTGCCCACCGTCAACGTCTCACAACACTTATGATTTATAGCGTATTTACTCCACATTTTAGCGCATACTTTTCCGTGACCCTGTCGGCTTTGAGATGCATAAAGCGCGTTGGCTAGCTAGGCAACGTCCTCATCTCTCGTCCGTTTTGTGCACGCCATCCTGCCGCATGTCTCCCAGGACAGTCTTCATCGTAGGCTACGGCCCAGGTATCTCAAGCGCAGGTGTGTTTGTGGTCACTATTATTGAGATTCCTATGCCCCTTCAGTCACTGGCTGACATTAATTTACTTCACAATTAACCAGTTGCGGAACTCTTCATCGCAACGCCTTCACTTCCCTCGGAATCACCTCACGCAATCCCCAGCCGCCCATGTTTGCCGCACCTGTCAAGATCTGCTCGGTTCCTCGAATGCTCTCGAGCCGCCCTCTGTGATCGAGGCGCTTGACAAGCTGGTATCCGAGCTTGGCAAACCGGGCGTAGTCGTCTACAACGCCGCAGGACTCGCGTTCGGGCGCAAGGATATTCTGGAGGTTGGGTGGGAGGAGATGAGGGACCACCACCTGCTTGGTCCGGTGACCGGACTGGCGGTCGGGCAGTGGGCGGCTAAGAATTTAACAGGGGACAAGAAGACGGTGCGTCTGGTTGTTTTCGTCCACGGCTACCAGTACCGTCGCGCTCGTCAGTCACTGCCTCTTTGCACTTATTACTCTCCAGCTTCTCTAACGGGCGGTGGTCTCTCTCGCATGAGGGTTCCCGTCTTGCCGGTCTCGGCGCCTCGAAGGCTGCCCTCATGCACGTCGTAAACAACTTGAACGGCTACCTCAAGCATAAGGGTACGAAATGCACTTCTTCTGCATTTTCCAAAGACAAACCCTGGGGCATACCTGAGTACGCATTACACGGCGACTTCCCCAGGGATTCACGTGGCAACGATCACGATCTGCGGGCATGTCTCCGACGAAGACAAGAAGTACAACAAAACCGACCTTGCCACCCTGTACTTGAAGGCGTATGAGTAAGGTACGGGCGGGGAGAAGGAGATTGTTTACTGAGGGTTTCAGTCTGTGGGTCTAGAGCACTTTTTTGGGGTTGTCACTTGAATAAGATCATGGACCGAAAGAAGTTCCTGACTGCCGGTGGACTGCTGGTGCATGATCTGCTCACTGCAAAATGCAACCAATAGGTCTTGGGATTGCTCAGGAGAACACCTTTCGAGCTTGCGAGTCCACCAGCGGCTTGTGCCATTTTGCGCACGGGAGGACTCGGTTGTCAGCCTGCCTCAGAGTCGACAGTGAAGTCATGCTTGAGGTATTGTGCTGCACAGCCATCATTGAGTGCCTGTAAGGAAGAGTGATAACAGCCCGCCCGTCAAGCCTAAGCCCCCTGCATATTTCAGGAACTTCACGGTGGAAGGACGCAGATCAGACCGGGCTATTTCAAATGGTGAAGCCAACTTCTGTGTGAGGGAGTCGTACGCAACGATACTTCAAATAGGCAGAGCAACAATAAAAATACAACAGTGTCTGAGCATAATGTCCATGAGCCTTGCAACCACACCGTCTACGACCGCACCGGGATATTGAAGAACACCCTTCCGTCCTCATCCGGTTTCGGTAGCCTCCCCGCCCGAATATTGACCTGCAACGCCGGATGGAGAAGCTTGGGCGCGCCCAGGCCGGCGTCGCGCTCGCTCCGGAACTTGACAAACGCAGCGGCGTCGACGCCGTGCTTGCCGTGCTTGTTGCGCTGCCGCTGGTCGGCGACGGTCGACCAGCAGCTTTGCGACCGGTCGTCGGCTGGGTAGTCGTGCCCTACGAAGAGGCGGGTCGAGGGCGGGAGTGCGAGGAGGCGCTGCATCGAGGTGTAGAGGTCTGCGGCTGACCCGCCAGGGAAGTCGGCGCGCGCGCTGCCGACGTCCGGCTGGCGGGGGCGCGTGAGGGTTAGGGATAAGTGGGTTACTGGAATTCAGGGAAGGACTGCGTACAAGAAAGATAGAGTCGCCAGTGAAGACGGAATTGCCCAGGACGTATCCGACGTGGTCGGGAGCTGTTCGTCATCGTAAGTCCTGAATCCCACGCAGTAAAACTGAGCGTGAAACACGCACTATGACCGGGTAAGTGAATCACCCGACAGGTAAGGTCGCCGACGTTGAACTCCTGCTCATCCTCAAAGAGCTCGTCGAATGCGCCCTTGAGCTCCTCCTGCGGGATCCCGTAGATCGCGCCAAACGTACTCTGGACCTGCCCGATGCGCGTCCCGATGCAGACAGGGACATCTCCGCCCAGCTGCTCCTTGTAGTACTGCGCGGCGGTAAGGTGGTCGGCGTGTGCGTGCGTCTCGAGTATTCGACGGACGCACAGCGCGTTCGAGTCGATAAACGCGAGGATGCCGTCCGCCGTGCGGGTCGAAACGGTGCCCGAGTTGGGCTCGTAGTCGAGCACGGGGTCTATGACGACCGCGTCGCGCGTTGCCGGGTCCGCGACCACGTACGTCCACGTCGCGGTCGGGACGTCGAAGAAGGTGAAGACGTCTGGGATCCCTGGCCCGGAGCTCATGTGCCGGCGATAGGGGTCGGCCGGGGCGACGGTGGTAGAGGTGAGCATGGTCCGAGCGAGCGCGAGGGGCGGTTGTTTTCCAAGGGTAGCAGGATGAGAGCAGGACCCTGTAGCGCAGTGGGCAACGCCGTAGGGCACGGCGGGAGTGTGCAGGAGGGCACGCCTCGAAGCGGTCGAGGCAATCCGAAGAGCGTTAGAGCGAATCATGCTGCTGAGTGGCATACCACGCCTCATCAGACAACGCAAAACCTCAATGTTTTGCCTGACAAGCAACCTACCTTCGGGTTCCAGACGATGGCAACAGGACGTTCGACGTGAGCAGAGGCTCGGCGTAAGTGGTGCGAATTGAGACGGCGAGGACGATTTCGATCGAAGTGGCTTTTTACTGTCAGCTGGAGCGGATATGGTATCGAACACGGGCTCGGAAACGGGTTCGAAGAAACATCGAGAGTCATGGTCAGTGTCCGAGTCGTCTTGCACGCCGGAGCGGGACGGGGAATTCGTCGGGGCCGAGGAGCCGGCAATAGACGCGTCTTCGGAAGCACAGCCCGATTCCTCTTGCCAAGTCGGTGGAAAGACGTAGCAAGCATTTCAGCAGACACACGTTGGGAGTATGTGAGAAAAGTCTGGATTGGAACTTCAGCTGTTGGAGAGAAAGATAGACGGAGTGGCGTGGGCAGTTCCGTGGGGCAGCAAGCAAGCTTGCGCAAGCAACCAGTGTAAGTCGGGCAGTGGGTCGTCGCAAAGGAGGCTCGAGCCAACCCGATAATCCTTATTAAAAATACAAATTTAATCTGCGAGAAAGTAGAAAATTTGACTAGCCAGTATGATGCACCGATTGCAGCAAGCCCACGCACCCGGGAGAAACTGAACCTGTTGAGACTCATTGGAAGCCTGAACTCCCGTCACTAGGACCATGGCACTAACGGGAAACTCTCTTGTTCGGCTGAAGCTGGAATACCTATGTCGTACACCCAGAAAAGGGGGCCGGCGAAGAGCAGAGATGCGGAAGCTTCATCGTGCCCCTGCCGTTAACGTTCAGGACGAGGAGTACGGTCGTCTAGCTGATTCAGAGCATGTCGACATACGGAAGTGGGACGATCTCCCTCATTCAACATAGACGATCTCCCTCATTCAACATAGAAGAGCAGTCCTGAAATATTCTGGGGGAGCAGCAGCTAGCTAGGGCGAAGTGGCGCTGCAAGCGGGTGAGAACCGCAGAGCTGCGTGCTCTCCAGCGTTTCATCTGTGCTTAGCAGGTACTGCATCTGTGCTCGTACAGCCCTCATTGGTATAACTTCCTGGGATGCACCGTGACCCTTTCCAACTTGTAGGAGCGCGAATCTAATTAGCCCCAATACAACCGAGGAGTAGAAACAAACATTCCGAGAGCCAGGCTATCCGGCCACCGCCGCATCTCTCCACTGTCATCCTTCGTCGCGGGTAGAACAGCCCGATGGACTGCCTCATGAACAGGATAGCAGCCGCATACGTCGACGCTCTCCAGAGTACTCGAGCATGTCTACGGGACGCAGGAAAGGAGAGCTGGATCCCGACACGCGTCGTTCAGCCGGCCTCTGCGCTTGACCAGCAGCCCTCGGAGCACCATCCCACATCCTTCGCATCACATAATGTTCTGCGTACGCATGCTTGTATGTAGATATGTATGCAAACTAGGCGGGCGTGAGGAAGTGAAGTGTAATAGCCGAGGTAGGTAGATGAGATAGGCAAGCGAGGGGCCAGCCAGCTGAGCGAGGGAAGGGCGGGGTGAAGCGTAATGCAGCGGAGAGGGTTTTATGGCAAGCCGGGGGTGGAGGAAGGAAGCAGGGGTGTGTGTGTAAGGGGAGGGAATGGTCCGAGGCGGGTACGAGTGAGGGTGAGCGTACAAGCAGACAACGCTGAGGGCGGGCATGCAAAGCCGGATATAAGGACAAGAAGTCGAAGCGGGGTACGAAAAAGGCAGAGGCAGCGTTCCGAGCACCAAGAGAAACCGATCGAGAAAATAAGGAAACCAAGCCAAGACCGAACCGAACCGCGACATCTAAGACTAAGACGACCCGACCGTGACGCTCTGTCTCCTCCCGCGGATGTTATCCGGCCTGCCAGGCGCAGAGCCGGAGACGGACGCGTTGCGCGTCGGCGGGGGCGCGTGCGCGGGGGCGGGAGGGAGCGCGATTGGTTTGGGAGGGGCTGTTCGCTAAGGTCCAGCGATTGGGCAATCTCTCGAGCGCGATTTAC
>JTLS01000944.1:0-12107 GCA_000826855.1 Basidioascus undulatus | reverse complement strand
AGGGAGATGGGGAGGGCGACAGGGAGGGGGATGATGTAAGACTCAGCTGGATCCTTGAACCACTGTGGAGAGGAGGGACTCACAAGTACTGGCATCCGATCATCCCCTATCCTTCCCACCCTTCCAAAGACGTCCATCGTCCCTCGCTCGACGGAAATAGAGGCGACGCTGCCCGTCGGAGAGGGCGGGCGCATGCTGCACTGTGCGCGTTGAGGGCGCGAAAGGACTAGGGAGGTCAAGGCGGATGGGGGCGTGTATGGATGTGGATGGGGATAACGACAAGGACCGCATGCCGGACTGTGGGGTTTTGTGGGTCGAGAAGGAGGCGGTTCAGACTGGGTCAAGAAGGCAGAAGGCAATGAGCCGAAGCGCCTCCAAGTCGCGTCGTCCTGAGTTTCGGCGACAGCTCCCATGCATTGAGCGTTTTTCAAGCTTCGACCTTCGCTTCAACCGTTGTCCCAAAAAAAAAAAAAAACGTTCACTACTGGAAATACAACACTATCCATGGGCAATGATATCTATGGCTAAGCTTGCTTAGGCTCTGGAGAAAACAGTGAATGAGCCAGCTCAGTCGAGACGCCGTTTGAAAGGCTTTCCCAGATCATGTATAATTTTCGGTGTACATCGATGGTGTCAAGATAACAAATGAATGGAAGATGAGTCGCAAAGTGCAACGTGCGAGGTAGAGGACGTCGGCGTGTGGGCACATAAACCACTCGGATCGGCGCATGTCCCGAGAGCAACCCAACGGAGACGGCCTATGCGAGTTCGTTTATCGAATGAGCCTCGAAGAGTGGGGTGCGCACATTCCGAACAGGCGACCGAGGTGCGGGCCAGGCGCCTAAGACAGCTAGCTACCTACCTATGGTCAGCAATGTCGGATGACCCGTCCATGAATACCGTGAGGGCTGGTCACAAGTACGTGCGTTAGAAGATGAACCACGGAGCGCGAGTTGCTCGGGATTACAGGGCGAGCAATGCGAGTAATCAGCACGTCGACGTCGTGCTGAAGATGGTCAGTACACCGTGAAGAAGGCAAGGTCCCTGGTCAAGTGACGGGATTGCGAACGATGCGAATCACCGACAGTTCAGCGTCGTGTCGAAGATTCAGTACCCGAGTGCGACGAAAGTGAGCGGCGATCGAGATGCGAGCGAGACAAACGACGAGGTCAAGGCCATGTCGAATGCGGTCGGTGCACATAGGATGAGGGGCGAGCGTTACTGACTAAACCACAGCGCATCAACAAAAGTGCGCACGGAGAGGACGACGGTCAGTACCGCTACGCTCCACCTTCAAAGCACGCAGGGCACGAGGAGTCGGAAATTTGCGTTTTGGCGTGATGCATAAACCAGTGTACATGCGGAGAGAGGAAAAGCGGGCGTAGGGGGTGGTCGAACGGCGCGTTTACTCGGCCGCAGCGGTCGCACGGGCTGGACGAACGCGAAAGCCCACACATTAGTAAATGGGATGAGTGGGGACAGGAGGAAGTGCGAGGGGACACACTGTAGATCAGCTGGCCGTTGTGGTGAACGATCTTGGTGATCGCACTGGAACGGAGGAGGGTCAGGACGTGTGGGCGAGGGTATGGAAAGGGGGAAGAAAGACGCACCCCTCGCGGGCAAGGTGGCGGATCGCAACACGCGCAAGGGAGCCGTTGATCTTCAGGCGGTCGATGAGGACGGACCTGCAACACCCCACCGCACCATTCAGTGTCTCAATATCCCACTCTACGTCACCGGAGGGAAACGAACGCACTGCGAGATCATCTTGAAGGTCGGGACCTCCTTGAGGATGCGGTCGTAGGTGGGGCGGTCGAGGACGACGGCGTTCTGGGCCTTGTCCTTGACCTTGCCCTTGGACCACTTCTTCTTCTTCGCGCCCTTGCCCTGGCCACTGGCCTGGTTGGCGGCTTGCGTCGCCTTAGCTTTAGCCTGCAGGCCGGGGAGGGGAGGGGGGCGACGTCAGAAGCGGGTTGCGGGAGGGGGTGGACAGGTGTGCGGGTGCGCGAAGATGCTGGACGTCGGGGGGGCATTCGAGAGAGAGTAAAGAATCGTCGGGTGTGGTGTTGAGTGGGCGGTAGAGAGGATTGTGGGTGGTCGTCGTCGTCGGGTCGGGTCCAGGTCGCCGGGACGAATGGAATCGAAGGGGGACCGCTCCTCCGCTCCGCCGACGCCAACGCCCCCGGCGTCTCCCCCGCCCTCAACGCCATTAATAGCGTCGTCGAGAACACCGTCGTTGTCGTCGTCGAGGAGAGTGATATAGGGTAGGGCAGCCGATACTCACCATCTTGTCGCTGGGAGAAGAAAGCGAAGGAGCGAGCCCGGCTGAAAAGTCCTGCACTTGGGCGAGGTTTCGGTTGCCGCATTTGCCTATTTCGCGAATTCGCCCCAAGCCCTCGCTCGCCCCCATTCGGCGGGACCGGCCCTGAAGCGCAGTGTCTGCTTTCGTCCTTTCTTCCTTCCACCTTTCTCACCGTATAAGAAACATTTTACATCAACGTTAAGCCATAACAGCTCGAATGAATTTCGGTGAAGGCCAGGTAACTGCTCTTGTTGGCGTGAAGCGGTTACGGCGCCGCTTCGTAGTGTATTAGAACTGCCAAATTAGCCACGATTATGCAGCGGTTAGAGGCTAGCAAAAAGAAAAAACCTTTACGCAGATCTATAGCAGGACACACACAAAGACCGAGAGTTTCAGACGTGAGAGCGTTCGTTTCCAACTGCCTCCTCAGCGTGCCCACCGTCGCTGACCCACAACTGGACACGGACAAGTGCCTTTAATACAACCCAGACGATTGCTACTATCTCTGTGTTCTTGATGTCTGGACCGATGCAAGGCTGACATGGTCCTCGTCTTGCGCGCAGCTGGCGGGGCACACGCAACCTCGGCCAAGGTCTGCCCGAAAAGCTTTGCTTCAACCGAGAAGCCAAGAGTTCAGAACTGCATCAAGTCATAAGACACAGTTGCTTAAATCCGGAAGCCGCTATTCAGAGACATTCTTCTTAAGAGGACCGCCTGCCCGGAACGAAGTGCAACGAAGGAAGCACAACGCGGCCTGCCCAGCATCGCGCTCGTGCTCCTTGGACGAACGACTTCAATCCTCTGCCGCTGAAAAATTTCTCATAGTTCATGAATCGCTGGGTGTACCACGTCCAGATTCGCACTGCTTTCCTAAATCGAAGTGTGGGACATCTGCAGTCTGTAACCTACAAGCGCCTCACACCTCTCGACAGATAGTTACTTTCTCATCCTCCGTAAGCCACTTCGACCTCCCCTCCTGAACCTGCATCTCCCCCTCAACGACACCTCCCATCCCCGGGTACTCCACCCGCTCATTAAGCGCCGCTATCCCGCCCTCCAACTGATGCACGGTTCCCTTCAACGCCTCTCCACCCCCCTCCAGGACCAAATAAGTCGACCACCGCATCCATGCTCGCGATCTTCGAGCGCTTGCAGATCCACGTTCCCGAGGCCGTAGCGGTCGACCTCGTCCCACTGGCACTTGGAGCGCCCGGGCGTCTTCCGCCGGCTGGAGCGCGTCCTCGGCTTCGACGAAAGACAGTGTGACCACGGGCGGGGGGTGACGTCCGAGGCAGGCAGGGCCGTAGGTCCGCCCGAATGCGCGGCCTTGGTTGAACTCCGACCCGTCCAGGCCGGGCCACACCCACCTGATCACGGCGCGTTCCGGCACTCGAGGACCCAGAGCGTGAACTCGTCTGGCGTTCCGGGTGGGAGCGCACGTAGGCTTCGCAGTCGAAAGGCTTGATATGGGGTTTACGGCTGGACGTGTGGAGAGGAAGGCTGGGGAGGCTATATGCGCTGCGTAGAGGTCGAGCAGCGCTCGGCGGACGGGGTGGAGAGGGGAGAGCGGCACGAGCGTGTGCGAGGCGGGAGACGCCCTGGCAAGCTATGCGTGAGCGGAGGGGAAGAGGGGGAAGATGAGGAGGATTCTGGGGGAAGCGGAAGGGGAGGGGAGGACATGGTCGTGGTTGCTGTTGAAGCGTGGTCAGAGCCGTGTGACCTGCTTTCAATTGCAGTTGAACCGAAGCTGAGCGAGTCAGTGCTGTGACGGCTTGGCATTTCTTTCCAGCTTCAGGCAGTGGTCTGGCAGTCGGCTGCACCTCACAAAAGTTTGTTGTTGAAATGAAGCTGAACTCCCTCAGGTTTGATTGAACCCCGCGGGTTGGAGTGCAGTCTGACCAATCTCAAGCAGGACCTGAGGGCTGCAAACGTGTTCCTCGGGCATGTCATATTTTTTCGCTTGCATCCAACGCGTTTGTCTTTTGACCAGTGGTCCATTGGCGGTACTCTGTATGATGTACTATAGCAGCCGGGTTTGGGCTTGGGTACCAACGAACACCCTCAAGCCTCTCATGAACGCTGAGAATGCCGACAAGCTCGTTCTCGCTAGGGCGAGTAAGCTCAGTATAGCTGTGAAAAGTGTTTTCGATGAGAACGGAGAAAGGTTTTGTATGGAATCTACTGACGAGCCGGCAAGAGACAGCATTGGGGCCTCAAAGTCGCCCGCGGTCACCTGAGGAAGGGCGACGGGTTCTTCGACGGAAGAGCCCTCCGGGGCACTTGTCGTCAGCGAGAAGTGTCCGTGAACACGGAGGATGCTCTGCTCAGACTGGACCCATGGACCCGAAAGAGTACATCTTGGACCTGTATGGGGAGGTCTGCGTCAGCGCGGCCACGGGGACGGTGCGGAGGGTTGTCTCATGGTGAAAATGTGCGATGCATGGACCTACACAAAAGACAACATCTCCATCAGAGAAGTAGTAATGTTCGGATCGAAGGGGCTTCTGTGACCTCGGGAGTGCCGTAACCTGTGTTGTGTTGGCGAGGGTCCGAGGGCAGCAACAGGCGACAACGCAGCTACAATGAAGGAAGAGCTCAAGCGAGAGCGGCCCTTTTAACTGCATGCACCTGCGGACCATCATCGACCATGCGGGACAACCGATGCTTTCCGAAACAAGGAATGCCGGCCGCTGACACGTCGCGGGCCACCTAAGACGATTGAGTCCGTTTTGGCGTAGTATAGGGCATGATGTTAAGTAATGACACTTTCAGTTATAACACTTCCCGAAAGATTGGAAAGGGGCTGGAAAGATAGTGCCTGTGCTTTAGTTATAGTCAGTGCGGACGTACCATCTCATGTAGTCCACAGCACGCAGCCAGCGCTAGTCCTGCAGTCCTGGCCCGCCTTACATCCGTACACTTTCCGAGAAGACATCAATTACCCACCTTTTAAGCCTCTCAGACCTCTTGCTCAATTACATATGCATTGTGATGTTACTGCCTCGCAACCTCTCCTCGACAGCACCGGCCATCATTCGTCCGCCATACCCCAAACTGTCCCGTCCGCCACGCGCATTTCATACCACGTACCATCCGCGTGCGCTTTTATGTGAAGCACCGTTACAACTCTGCATGCTGCAGCTGGCGAGAGGCGACTCTGCACAGCCTGATCGAACTTCGCCTTTTGGGCACGAAGCGAGTCCAATGAGGGTTCCAGGTCTTCGAAACAGAAAATGAGCCTCTCCAGATTCGGGCCAGCGGCGGTAACGAGCCTCTCGATCCCATTCAGGTATCGGTCCAAATGCGCGCATGAAGCGACCATTGAGAGACACGGCACCTGGAGAATTTGCTCGACCATAGCTGGTACGGAGGGGGACAGCGTGAAAATGAGATATGCATCAAAAGAGACGTTTTCCATAGCTCAATACCCAAGTTGTAGCTGTTGGGATACCAGATTTCGGGGAGGGCGCACATTGTAAGCAGTCGCAAGCTGTCGTAGCGGAGGACGCCTTTGTCAGGCACACCGAGCCGAGCCGCTGCAAATTAGGTGCGTGGTCCAACATGAGCTGGGTAGTCAAAGCGTAGATACTTGGACCGGATTGCAGCTGTAAGGTGGATTTGACATTTGCAGGGAGGAAGAGGGCGCGCGTGTGCGACAAGAGGGAAGGGTTGGCGGAGATCGTGCGATAGAAAAGGGCAAACCGTTCGCCGAGGCCCTCATCAACCACAGATGATCCATGAGCAGACCGAGGACGGAAATTGATAGTCGAGTCAAGGAGGGCGTGCATATGGCGTTGTACTCGCGAGAGACGAGACTCAGGTTTGCGAGTGTGCCCCAGTCGATCGAGTATGAGCGCGGTTGCGACGGTTTGCCAGCAGCCTCCAGGATGAGTCGCTGGACCTTAAACCCGCCTGGACTCAATCCCTTTCGTTATAACTCTTTATATTTGGGCGAGCGTGGGCGTTGGATACGTATCCCGCATTTACTGTTCCGTTCAATCCTTGCGGACTATATAGTGCGAACTGGTTGTCTGAACAGCTGAACGTCGCCTCTCGAATTAGCTAATTTGGTGCGAGGCAGACAGGCCCAATGAGTAACCAGTTAATGCGATCCTAACAAGATCGCACAACACGCACGCAGTGCATGGACCGACATTTCGACAATGGACGAGTTCCTGTGCCTCCAGGTCAGCCTGCATGTCGATTAAAACAGATAAGTCAGCTCACTATCTCACAACGAGGTCCAAGTACTCTCAGTGTCCGATTTGGGCTCGAGTTCCACAAGCTCAGGCGCGAACCGGGCTTTGATGAGCTCGGTAAGCTCCTCCGTCGCGCTCTCGGACACTTCCCAAGTATCGTAAAGAACGGCTCCCAACAACCGAACTTGCTCTTCTCGACCGGCCTCTTTGTCCATATCGTCCTCATGCTCGGTCCAGTCCAAGTCCTTGACGTGCTGCCCCAGCACGTCGAGCGGATGTTCGCCCGGCAAGGTGTCGACCATGGCTGGCCAGGCGGAGGAGACGACAGCGCAGAAGTTCAGCATCGCTGCATCGTACGGAACCTCGGGCGGCAGTTCGAACCTGTGGCAGATTTCCTCAACAACTTCTCCCTCACGATCGCGAGGTTAAGGATCGCGTCGACGCCGAGTTTGCCGTCCTCCGGCGCGATCTTGTCCAGGGGGTTCGGCAGGAGCGCGCGGTACGCTCCGAGAAGCCAATGATAAACTCGGGCCGCCCGGGAAAGAAGAACGATCTTCATTGGGTTCGAGTCCGTCTCCTCTTCGAGATCGAGACTCTCGTAGCGCTTGATGGCGTAGGACCGCTGAACCGGCATGTCCCAGAACGTTGACAGATGAATGATCGCGTCGAGCTCTTCCTCGCTAGGGCGAGTGAGCTCGGCGTATCTAGCAGACCAGGAGGACGCTTAGTCTTCACGTGAAGTTGGGCTCTTTTTCCATGAATCAACTCGCGAGCCATAAAGAGAGAGCATGAGGGCGCCAAAGTCGTCCGCTGCCACTGAGGAAGGACGACTGGTTCTTCGTCGGAACCACCCTCCGGCTCACTAGTCCTTAGCAAGAACACGTCTTTGAACACCGTGGATGCTTTGATCAAGCGAGAGGAGTGGACGCGAAAACAGAGTATGTTCGACCTGAGGATTTGGAGGGTTTCCCCACCAGATATGGGTGGTGTCAAGTAATCGCAGTAGGCAGATGCGCTGTTGCGCTGTTGATGGACGTACACGGAAGATTACGTTCCCGTCAGGAAAGTGGTAGTCCCCGGACCGAAGCGGCGGATCTGACATTTGGAAGGCGGCCAGCTGTGTAGGATTGTTTGGAGGCGATGCTCGTCCGAGTGCGGCAACAGACGACAAGGCAGGAAAGCATTCGAGCTGAAGCTGCGGAAGCAACCTTCCGCCCTCTGTGTTCGCTTTCGCTGAAGTTAGCGGGACAACCGAAGCTTCTACGGTGGTGTCACTAGCAAGAAAAGCGCAACAAAGCAATTCAGCCAAAAGACACGACATGACCCGGCCGGAGAAGAAAGTAAGCGAGCTAAACAACATCTTCACCCCTCTCTACCCCCCCAACTCCCTCATTCCTCTTACCAGAAGCCCTACTCATTACCGCCCCCACCGCCCCACCTACCCCACCACCAGCGCTGCCCACACCCACGCGCCTACGAGCAAGCCCGTCAAGCTCGCTGTCCACCCACCGTCCGCCCCCCAAATCGTCAGCCTCTCAGCCCTCCTTCCCTCTCGACGACCTTAAACAAACGCACTTAACCACCCCCTCTCACTGAGTTCGTCATTAGCGACGAACGCCGTCGCGCCGACCATGAGCCAACCGAGTCCTGCGAGGGCGTCGGCGTGCGGGATGGAAAGCTGCAGGAGGGAGGAGAGGAGGAGGAGGACGCCCCAGAGGCGGTGCGAGAGAGGGTCGGCTTGCGTGGGGCGCGGAGAAAGGGTGTTAGGTTTTAGTAAGGTCAGGTTTAGGAAAGATGGTTGGGATGGGGGGGAAAGGGAGACACACTCGTGCGTCGTCAGTGCCAGCCCGACGAGGGCAAGTCCGAGGTGGGAGATGAAAGTCGAGTGCGTTTTAGGCTGCAGGCAACGCAGGAGGAGTGTGAGGATCCCGGACGACATGAGCCTGCATCCCCCATTCTATCAGCTCCCTCACTCCCAAAAAGCTAAGTCCAGGAGAAACCACTCACACAGCGACGATCTCCAAATGCTCCCATCCCTGCTCTCCAAGCTCCCGCAACTCGAGCCCCAAACCGTCCCGACATCCACCGCGCTGCCAAACACAGCAATCCCCACCGACAGCAGCATCTCTGCCCCCCCTCTCCCAAAAGCAACCCTCCGAGCCCAGCACCCGTGCCACAGCGTCGCCCCGTACGCGACAGCCGGCGGCGCCGGTGTGGCCGAGGCAGGACGGGCCGCTGCCCGGCGCGCGGCAGAGGACGACGTAGGTCGTTAGGCAGGTTAGGAGAACCGAGGCGGAGGGGATGGAGAGCAGAGGGGGAGGGAGAAGGAAGAGGAAGGGGAGGGGGTGGGGAATGAAAGTGGGGAGAGGAACGGCTGTGCGTCGGGGGAGGCGCTCGTCTTCTCCCTCGCGAAGAATGGGAAGAGGTGCGTAAAAAGCGGTGGAAGTGAAAAGTATTGTCCTGCGCAGAGCCCGAAAATGAGGAGGAACGCCCATCCCAACGGGGCGTGCGGGTCGGAGCAGAACGGTGGTGGTGGTGATGGTGATGAGGCTCGGACGGCGGAGGGGCGACTTCGAGTTGCGGCCCTGGCCAGGCGTGTCGATGCCAGTCGCGGGCGAAGGGAGGGAGTGTGTGAACGTGAGCGGGAGAGGGAGGAGCGCTACCAGAGCGAGTGTGAGGGGGTTGGTGAGACGCATTTTTTGTGCGAGGACGTGGGATGTGGGATGTGGGAGGAAGATGGGGTTGTGGGAGGAAAAGATGGGCAGACGAGAGGAGGAAGTGAAATGCGAGTCGGGCAGACTGCCGTCGTCAAGGCGACCCACGCCGAGGCAGTGCCCTTCCCGAAGTCTCCAGCACGCTCAGCAAACCGCACCCTGCAAATGAAAAGAAAACGGAATGCGACCTTGTAAACATAATAGTACAACAAGCTCTCAACACAGCTAAACAAGCTCCCAACACAGCTATCCCACCCATCAAAACCGTACACATCCCACCCGCAACGCCTACTCGCCCCTCTGTCTCTTTCCCGCGCCCCCTTCCTCATCGTCGTCGTCCTCCGCCGCCCTCTTCTGCCCCTGCCCGCCGTGCGCATGCCGCTCATGGCCCTGGTCCTCGTGCTCGTGGCCATGCTCATGCTCGTGCTCGTGCTGCTCATGCTCGTGCTCATGCCCGCGCCCCCCCTGCCCTTGCTGCTGCTGCTGCTGCTGCGCCTGCCCCGCCAATCCCGCAGCCGCCAAAACCGCGAGCCCCTCCGCACTGTGGTCGATCCCTCCCCCCGGGAGCGGGACCGCCTGCGGCCCCCCCTGCTGCGCGAGCGCCGCGCCAAACCCTGCGCGGAGGAGGGCCTTCGAGCTCTCGAGCAGTAAGAGCTGCGCCTGAGGATATGTCAGGCCCGCGGAGGAGAGGTCGAACGCGGCGTCCACGAGGGAGGGGTCCACGTTTGGGTTCGGGTTTTGACTTTGGGTCGCGCGCTGGAGGGAGGTCGAGGGGGAGGGCGAGCCGGAGGGAGAGGCGGCGGCGGCGGCGGCGGCGGCAGCTGCGGCGGCGGCTGCGGCTGCGGCTGAGGTGGAGTGAGAGGTGGATGGAGTGGACTTGCGCTGCCGGAGCATCGCTTGCACTTCTTCGTGCGAGATCTTCTCGAACCGGAGTTCGCGCGCTTGGAGGAGCGCGAGGAGGCGCTTGTTGTCGCTGTGCGCAGGGAAGGGCAGGAAGTCAGATGAGGAAGGATGGAAGAGCGAGGAGGGGAGAAGGTGGAGAGGGAAGGTATGGAGGGGGAAGAGAGAGGAGGGGTGAGGAGGAAGAGGACGACGCACGCGACGGGGTTGTTGGACGGGTTGCGGACGGGCAGGTCGTCCGGCCATCCGATGAGCTTGACGCCGTGGAGCTGGCATAGAGCGTCGGGCTTGGTCCACTTCATCTCCGCCTTTGGGTTGCCAGAAACCTCCCTGTCACCACACCGTGCCATCTCAGTCAGTACCTCAAAACACCAAGCACAGATTCAAGAAGCAAGTCGACAAGGGTAGGTGCAAAGAGGGAGGCGTCTTACCTCAGATGGTCCCGCATCTCCTTATTCAGCGTGGCCTTGACGTCCAGCGCCTTGTTGCTCTTGCTGCGGTCCTCCTTCTGCGCCTCGCCGGCGCCGCTGCGGTCCTCGATGCTCTCGACGAGGGCCTCGACGGCCGCCTCGGCGGCCGCCTCCGGGTTGAGCGAGAGGCGGTGGAAGTTGTCCGACCCGTGCGGGAGCGTGTTGAGGTACGCCTGCCCGCCCTGCGAGGCGACGACGGTCGGGTGCACGTACTCGGGCGAGGTGAGGAGCAGGAGGTATTGCAGATTTGGGGGGAGGGAGTTGAGCTGCGGGGCACAACAAATATATTCGTGAGCAGCGTGAAAGAAGGAAGAGGAAAGCAAGGGGGAAGGAGGGAAGTAGGGGGCGGGGAAGGGGACGCACCGAACGGCTAATGGCAGAGATGACCTTCGGCGCGTCCTCCTCGCGCTTCTTGAGACTGCGTTCGGCGCGCTCAGCGCGCGCGCGGGCAGCATAGTGTTTTTTGCTCGAGTCAGCCATGCACGCCCACATGTGCTCGGACGAAGGCGGCGTGCCCTGCGCCGAGCCGGCTGATGCTGTTCCTTGCCGATCAGCCGTGCCCTCTACAACGACATACAATCTTGATACAAGGGAGAGGTCAACGCACTGAGGACAGCCGCGTCGTACTCGACGCGGAAGAGGTCGTACGCCGCTTGCTCGTCGGTACTCTCGGGCACGGAGGCCTGCAGGACTTGGACGAGGCCGGTGCGGATCTGACGTGCCCACGACATCCCACGCTCAACACGCCTCGGGGTTTAAAGAGATGGAAGCGGGAACACGCACCTCCTTCACCTCCCTCCCCGTCGCCGCGGCCGTCTCGCGCTCCAAGCGCTCGACCTCCTCGCGGAGGAGGGCGAGGTGGGTCGCGAACGCCGCGTCGTCCGCGACGGGGTCTATGATGCCTGCGTCGAAGGCGGACTGTGCCCCGTCACACACCCCATCCCCATCGTCGGTCAGCCTGCCATATTGTGTTCGTCGTTGAGGATGGGAAAGTGGAAGGATGGGGACTGCACCATTTGAAAGTGGACTGTGGTTTCGGTTGTGGACTGTGGGTGCGCTGCGGGCGTTCCGTGGGGAGGAGGGCAGCGACGTGCGGATGCGGAAGGAGGGATGGGCGAGCCTCGAGCCGCGCGTTCCACGGACCAGTCTGCTTGCCTTCGTCCTATCGGTGTTAAGAAAATTCATTGAAGACCATACCACCGAAATGATTTGGAGATTTGGATCTCGACGTCTTCCTTGCACACCTTCACAATTTCATACTCACACTTGATTGACGAGACGAAATGGCCAACCCCCGCCAGCGCAGAAAGCAAAAGTCGTCGTCGCAACGGTCTGTCAAGACGACGAGCACGACCAAGGCGCTCAAGCAGCGCGAGATCCGCAACGTCCCCCGCGAGATCGCAGAACAGTGGGACAAGAAGCTCACCGTGCGCCAGAAGTGCGTCTTGGCGTCTTCCCCCTCCCTTTCCCTCCCTTCCATATCCTTATTCGCCACCACCCACCAATCCTCCTCGAGCAGGAG